>JAADVL010000109.1:0-59862 GCA_023334995.1 Pythium sukuiense
TCGCCACGGCGCCGACGTCGTGCTGGCGTGTCGTAGTGAAGACAAGGGCAAGGACGCTGTGAAGAAGATCGAGGAAGAGCTCCAGCTCTCGCCAGAGGCAGGCAGCGTGGAGTTCCGCAAGCTGGACGTGAGCAGCTTGGCAAGCGTGACAGCGTTCGCCGACGAGTTCAAGTCGACGGAGAACCGTCTTGACGTGCTGGTCAACAATGCTGGTATCATGGCCGTGCCACACGCGCTGACGGTAGATGGCTTCGAGTCGCAGTTTGCGACGAACCACTTGGGCCACTTCGCGTTGACGGCTCAGCTCTTCAAGCAGCTGAAGAACAGTGAGAGTGCTCGCGTCGTGAACGTGAGCAGCGTTGTGCACAAGCAAGCCAAGATGGATCTCAATGAGATCGTGACACCGAAGGAAAAGTACGATGCGTTGCTTGTGTACAACAACAGCAAGCTGTACAACTTGCTGTTCACCTTCGAGCTGAACCGCCGTCTGGAGAAGAACGGCGTGTCCAACGTGATCGCGACAGCAGCGCATCCGGGTGTGTCAACGACGAATCTTCTGGGTCATGTGCTCGAGAACGGGTCGTGGGTGAGCAAGACACTCCTTAAAATTGTGTTGATGCTGCCGATCATGCAAGTGCCCGAGTTTGGAGCGTTGCCGTCTCTGTACGCTGCGACGGCGAGCAACGTGAAGCGCAACGACTACTTCGGCCCGGATGGCTTCATGAGCTTCAAAGGGTTCCCAACGAAGGAGGAGCCTGTCAACGAGAGCAAGTCGGAGAAGCACGCGACGGCGCTGTGGGACGAGAGTGAGCGCCTGGCCAAGATTCGGTTCCAGTTCTAGGTGTTGTGCAGCAAACTCGGCAAAGCACGGTAGTATCTCAAATTTGAAGCATCGCCAACAACACGGATGCTCGTTTCTCCCACCCCAGGTGCTTCACAAATATGTACTAGAATGCTTCACAACAGGAAGAAGATCAACAAGTTCATTCAAGCGCCTCCACTCGGTGCTTGTACTCACAGTCAGCGCTGATCGGGTACCGTAATTGGTCGCAGTCGCGATTAGAACTCGGCCCGAAACAGTATTTACACGCTCTACGACGTCCCACATCATCTTGTTGAGGAGGGAATCTATGATGACAGGCACAACACAGTCGTAACCAGCACCACGGCAATTGTGTTTGTGTGGGTTAATTGGTTTTTAGCGGTGGTTTGGGGTCTCAACATCAGGCAGTACCGTAGCCAAACTGATCGTGTCGAATGAGGTTGAGCCTCATCACAGGTGTTTTTATCGGCATACGCATGAGTCTCTTGGACCTCCAGACTCATCAATTTGACAGCCAAGCTCTCAAGCGCAGGCTTGGAGACGAGCGGTGGACATTGTATCGTTCACAATTCAATCGCTTCCGAAGCTGACAACCGCCATCAACTCTCACCATGAGCGACGCCGTGCCTGCCAAGTGGGATGCCACCAAGATCCAGTCCCAGAAGGGAAAGCGCGTCATCATCACAGGCGCCAACTCCGGCATCGGATACGTCACTGCGCTCGAGCTCGCTCGCCACGGCGCCGATGTCTTGCTCGCCTGCCGCAGTGAAGACAAGGGCAAGGACGCTGTGAAGAAGATCGAGGAAGAGCTCCAGCTCTCGCCAGAGGCAGGTAGCGTGGAGTTCCGCAAGCTGGACGTGAGCAGCTTGGCAAGTGTGAAGTCGTTCGCTTACGAGTTCAAGTCGACGGAGGACCGCTTAGATCTCTTGATCAACAACGCCGGCATCATGGCCGTGCCGCATGCATTGACAGTCGACGGCTTCGAGTCGCAGTTTGCGACGAACCACCTCGGCCACTTCGCACTGACGGCGCAGCTGTTCAAGCAGCTCAAGAACAGTGAGAGCGCGCGTGTCATCAACATCAGCAGCGTCGCCCATCGCCAAGCCGACGTCAACCCGAACGAGATCATGACGCCTCTGGAGCGTTACGACCCATGGGTCGTCTACCAGAACAGCAAGCTGTACAACTTGCTTTTCACGCACGAACTGAACCGTCGTCTGAAGTCCGAGGGCGTCTCAAACGTCTTTGCTGCAACTGTGCACCCGGGCTTTACGTCGACAAACCTTGGGGACTCGTTCATTCAGAACTCGAGCTGGTTTGTCCGCTTTCTTACCAACTTCTCGTTCCTGCTACCGATGAACACGCCCGAGTACGGAGCCCTACCGACACTGTACGCTGCGACGGCGTCGAACGTGAAGCCCGACGCCTGCTTCGGACCTGGTGGCCTTGGCCGCATCACGGGATACCCAGCGAAGGAAGACCCATCCAAGGACAGCAAGTCGGAGCGATTCGCCACTGCACTCTGGGACGAGAGTGAGCTCCTCGCCAAGCTCAAGTTCGAGTTCTGAGCCAAGATCACTGCAGGAAGAAAGCAGCGAGAGCCAATTGCATACAGTGCATTGCCACTGGAAGTTGACGCACTGAGATAAGGTAACATTCGTTTTGATTGCGTGAAGTTACAAACCTAAATTCCATCGTAGTGTGATACCTAACATACAGTATTTTGGGTTCGGTCCACGTGTCCGGACCTGTTCCGCAGTTCGGTCACGTTGGTGACACCCCTGTCATTCGCCAAGTCACCAGCTCCCCACCAAGCCGACGACGACGACCATGGCCAAGGCCAAGAAGCAAGCGGAAGCCACGCCAGAGGCCTCTGTCACGGCGGCAGCCGCTTCGGCACCAGCAGCCCCACCGGCAGCCCCAGCGGCCGCGTCTCGATTCAGCGGCTTCATCTCCAAGCCTGTGCTCTTCCTCGGCCTTCTCGTCGGTCTCCTGTCGCTCGCCGTCGACTACCTGCCAGCGGAGATCACGCCACAGGAGATCGACTACGCCTACGCGCCACGCACGCTCGAGCAGCAGCAGCGCTACGCCGACGGGCCGGGCCGCGTGCTCAACTCGGCGGTGTTTGAGGCCGCGGAGATCGTGTTAGAAGGCCAGGCGCTCGCCGCTGAGGACATCGTGGTGTCTCCTGACGGAAAGAAGGCCGTGACTGGTCTGCGGGATGGACGCGTCGTGTACTTCACGAGCGACGCGAAGACTGGCGAGCTCAAGATGTTCGAGCTTGGACGCACGGGCAACTACAACGAGTTGTGTGGCAAGCCCGAGGCCGAGATGCTCTGTGGCCGTCCACTGGGCATGGCGTTCGTCGACGGAGCGACCTACTCGCGCTACGTCACGCGCATTGAGGACCCGACGTTCTTCGCCAACTCCACCATGCTGCTCATCGCGGACGCGTACAAGGGACTGCTGCTCATGGACGCGTTCGGCAAGTCGACCAAGGTCTTTGACTCGGTCGGCGCGCGTCGCATCAAGTTCCTCAACTCGATCTCGGTCGCGAAGAACGGCCAAGTGTACTTGAGCGAGTCGTCGCGTCGCTTCCACCGCAAGGATATCACGCTGGACACGCTGGAGCGCCAGCACACTGGACGCTTGTTCCACTTTGACCCTGTGACGACCCGGGTGAGCGTCTTGGCGCGCGACCTCGCGTTCCCGAACGGCGTCCAGCTCGTGGACGACGAGTCGGCGCTGCTCGTCGCGCTCACGTTCTCGAACAAGATCGTCAAGTTTGACTTGAAGACCAAGGAGTTCCAGGACTTTGCGTTCGTGCCAGGGATGCCAGACAACTTGTCCGTTGAAAAGAAGAGCGGCAAGGACACGCTGTTTGTCGGCCTCGTGGGCGTGCAGCCGTGGTGGCACCTTCCTATCCTCGGCCAGCCCAAGGTGCGCAAGCTCTTGTCGTTGGCGGTACCTCGCCCTTACCTCCGCATGCTCGCTAGTCGACATGGTGCATTCGTCACCGTGGATTTGGCTTCGGGTAACGTCACCGCTGCGTACCAGGACACCGACGGCTCGGCGGCGTTCCTGTCAGGGGTTACGGGCTTTGGCGACTACTACTACCTCTCGAGCTGGATGAACGACTACATGGTGCGTATCCCAAAGAAGGCGCTCGAGTAGCCAGCCACACACAAACAATAGACTACCCAATCACTGAGAGATCAAAGCGGCCGTGTCAAGCTCATTGTTTAGGCTATGTACAGGCACAACCCGTCACTACTGACAGAGGAAAGGCTTTAGATGTGTTCGTAGCCCTTGGCGCGGCTCTTGCTCTTCAGCGTCTGCACAGTGAACGCGGCGACACCAAGAACCACACCAGCGACGACAAGTACAGTGGAAGCCGACGCAACACCGGCATTGGCGCCAGTGGCGTTGGCCTTGACAGCGGCACCGCGCACAGTACCAGCAAGCTGCTCCTCCGCCTTGTCCTCCTTGCTATCCTCGTCCTCAGTCGCGAGGCCAGTCTCGATTTCCGTCGGGTCGACTGGGTACTCAAACTTGGCGCACTCGTCATGGCCGTAGAGGAAGCACTCGAAGAGGTTGAGGCCATGCAGCGGGCGCACGGCCGGCACCATGTGGCCAGCACCCTTGACGGTCTTGAACGTGAGTCCTTCGTACACCTGCTCGTAGCCCGCGACCTGCTTGTCTGGGCCAAACCACGCGTGCCATGGCACGATCTCCTTCAAGTCGAGGCCGTCTCCCGTGATCCAACGCTCCGTTCCGAGGAAGTTGACGACCGAGTCCGCATCACCGCTGTAGATGAGGGCCTTCAGGCCACGGCCAAGAATGTTGCGGTACTTTGGAAGTGACGAGTCAGCGCGTGCAAAGTTGTGTGAGACGTGAGGGCTGCAGTCCACCCACTGGATCGGGTTCTCGAGGTGCACGGCCTTCTGGAGCTCCGGCGTGTTCAAGTACGTGTACGTGAACGTGTCCGTGCACGGTCCGACATCACCACGGTGGTTGACTGGCGTCGGGTGGTTCTTCTTCTTGTGAAAGTGCAATGAGCCAGCCTGGCCGTTGCTGAGCTGACACACGTCGCCGTACAAGTAGTACGGGTTGAATTGGTCGTGGGCCGCGGCCGCGTAGCCTTCGTCCACAGCCTCACGGCAACGCTTGGAGCAGTTCTTGGACGAGAACATACACTGCGCGATCTCCTGCGAGCAATACTCGAGCATCTTGTGGTACGTCTGGCGAGAGATGAGCGCGTGCGAGTAGTAGTAGTCCATGTAGGCGCTGCCATCGATCTCGTTGTCGGTCAGCGGGTTACCGATGGCAAAGCCCTTGAGCGACACGCCCTCGATCGGAGTCTTCACCAGTAGATCAACCAGGTACGGGATGTAAATACCAGCGTAACTCTCGCCCGTGATGTAAAAGTCACGGCCCTGGAGCTCCGGGTACGACTCGAAAAACTTGGCCACGAACTTGTGCAGGCGGTCCGCCACGACGTCGTCGTTGTAGTACTCTGGCGACTGCTCCGGCTCGCTGAAGCCCACGCCGGCAGGCGACTCGACCCAGACCAGGTTGGCCTTGCGGTTCCACGCGTACTTGTTGAGCTTGACCGACAGGTCCTTGTTCACGATGAACGGGCCGTTCTCCGTGAACAGGCCGTTGATCGACGAGCAGCCCGGGCCGCCGTTGAGCCAGAGCACGATCGGGTCCTTGGCGGCGTCCTGCTGCGACTCGGCGTACCAGTAGAAGAGCTTCTCGCCCGAGTCCAGCGGCAACTGGCCGGCGTAGTGCGCGAAGCTGAGCTGCTTCTCATCCTTGAAGTTGGGCAGCGAGGTCACGCGGTGGTCGAAGAGGTGCTTGCTCGTGTCGGTCGCCCCGACAGCCAGCGCCAGCGACGCGAATGCCGCAAGAATGGCGAGCTTCATGGCTCAATTGGCTTCTTGAGGGGCGCGTGGGGGGAGGTGGAGAACTTGAGAATGAGCCGTTGACAAGAGCTCCATTACGAGGAGCTCCGGCTGCGATCTTCGTGGATTGGTCATGTTGGACTTTTGTGTTGTGTGCGGATGGAAGGGGTTGTGGTTGACGGATGTGTGAGTGGGCCGTGAAAAGGGTTCGGATTGGCTGTCTGTGAGACTTGATGGCCCGATCTTTTCGTCAGCTGCATGGACACACCTGATGACTTGCTGGATGGGACCGTCGAGTACTGTACTATGGTCATGGCGACCATAGTGATGGCGGTTCTAGAAGAAAGGCATGAGGAGGGAGAAGGCCCGAGAGGAAGAGGACTCCTCTTAGAGGAGCATGGTTGCCATCAAAATTGGATTATGTATTGGTTGGTATCCACCCGAGTCGCGCGTGGCATTGGACCAAAACTGTCCTAACTACAAGGGCTATCGACATCCGGAGATCCGGAGATCTGGCGATCGACGCTTA
Organism: Pythium sukuiense; assembly: GCA_023334995.1. NCBI lineage: Eukaryota > Oomycota > Peronosporomycetes > Pythiales > Pythiaceae > Pythium > Pythium sukuiense. Next base: position 6,260 of record JAADVL010000109.1, read on the forward strand.
GACGCGCGAGCCGATGACCTGGTAGCGAGCACGCTTCTGCGACTTCTTGTAGCCGACGGCCACAAGCGCGGCGGCGGCCGAGCCCACGACGGCAACGGCCACGAGCGAGCCGACCGAGAAGGACGAAGCCACTGGCGCACGCTCCACCTTGTTCAGGCTGCTCAGGGTCACGGTCTCATCGTCGCTGTCCTCGAACTCACCAGTCTCAAACTCCTCAGTATCGACTGGGTAAGTGAACTGGCCGCACTTCTCGTCACCGAAGATGAAGCACTCGAACATGTAGAGACCGTGGAGCGGACGCACGGCAGGCACCATGTGGCCAGCACCCTTGATGGTCTTGAAGGTGAGGCCCTCGTAGTCCTGTACGTAGCCTGCAAGCTGCTTGTCCGGGCCGAACCACGCCGACCACTTGTTCTTGATGTTGAGCTTGAGGCCATCCTTACCAATCCAACGCTCCGTACCGATGAAGTTGACGACCGAGTCGGCATCACCGCTGTAGATGAGGCCAGACAGGTTGTGGCTCAAGAAGTTGCGGTACTTTGGCAGCGCGGTGTCAGCACGAGTGTAGACCTCCGAGACAGCCTCGTTACAGTCGGTCCAGTTGACGTGGCCACCATCGACGTGGAGCGCCTTCTGCACTTCCTCCGAACGGAGGTACAGCTCAGTGAAGCCATCGGCGCAGACGCCGATGTCACCACGGCCAGTGTTAGGAATCTGCAGCTGCTTGATGTTGCGCAGCGAGCTAGCCTGCGAGTTCTTGAGCAGGCACTTGTCGCCGTAGATGTAGTACGGGTTGAACTGGTCTTCCTGGGCCGCAGTCATGCCCTCGGTGATCGCGTCCGTGCACTCCTGGGCACAGTTGTCCGTGGTGTACATGCACGCGCCGGTGTTCGGGCCGCAGCTCTCGTTGATCTTGTCGTAATTCTCAAGCGAGATGATGCCGTGCGACCAGTAGTAGTCCATGTACGCGTTACCGTCGATAGTATTGTCCGTGAATGGGTTGCCAATGGCGTAACCCGCAAGGTTGACACCAGCGATCGGGTTCTTGACGAGGAGGTCGACGAGGAACGGAATGTAGATGCCCGCGTAGCTCTCACCAGTGATGTAGAAGTCGCGGCCCTGCAGCTCCGTGTACTTCTTGAAGAACAAGTCGACAAAATCGTACGCCTTCTGGGCGACGTTGTCATCGTTGTAGTAGGACGCGTCCTGGACTGGCCCCGAGAAACCCACGCCGGCAGGCTGCTCAAGCCACACAAGGTTCACGTTGCGGTTCCAGGCGTAGCGGTTCACCTTCACCGACTGGTCCGGACGCACGATGAAAGGACCGTTCTCTGTGGAAGGCAATCGAGCATCATCAATACCGCGACGCCATCTCCAGTTGATACACCATGCAAGCGCACATACCCGTGAAGAAACCGCCCATGGATGAGCAACCAGGGCCGCCGTTCAGCCAGAGCACGATCGGGTCCTCCGACGGCTTGTTCTGGCTCTCCGTGTACCAGTAGAAGAGCTTCTCCGTGGTCTGGAGCTCGAGGCGACCCGAGTACTGGTTGAATGGCACGGTGCCGTTGAAGTTTGGCAGCGCCGTGATGAGGTCGGCGTCGTTGGCACCAGCCTGCGTCGGCGCGATGCTGGCGATGAACACCGCGCCAAGCGCGAGAAGACTACGGACAGCCTTCATCTTGGAAAGGTAGTGAGTCGAGGTCTGGCTGGGACGAGCAAAATGCCGAATGAACTCTTCGCTCGACGAGCGTCCGGAGTCCGAAGTGTGGAGTCCGAAGTCCGGAGTGTGACTGGATTGGTGAACAGGCTGGCAGAGTCTGGACGGGAAGTCAATCTGGACCAGCTGGTGAAGCGAGTGGGACTTCCATTCCAGGGTTCGCTATCAAAAGATAGAGGTTTTAGGACACGAGTGATGGTCTTTGGTTATCAAACGGCTGATTGTGGGCCACGTGATTGGCTGCGTCAGCAGTTGCACCCATCTGTGAACGAAGATGACTGCAGCGGTAATTTATGGGAATTTATCCAAGGTTTCTTTCAACGGGTCCATTCTTTGCCACGTTGGTTTCACACCATACACAAGACGTCTTTTACAAAGCAAGGTTGGAATATTCATCAATCTGAGACCACGGTAGCATGGCACAAACAGCCCACACTACCATGTGGAACGCTACTTGGAACACTCCACACGAGTCCGGCATTGTGGTCCGTGCAATTGACGAGCTCCATTCCGCCACCACCAGCGGAAGAGTGCAGCAATGATCACGCGCATGCTGTCCGTGCGGGCCTCCATGGCGCCGCGCGCCTGCATCTTCGTACGTGGCTTCCACCGCTCCGTTGGCATCGTGGGTATGCCAAACGTGGGCAAGTCGACTCTCTTCAACGCCCTTACGAAGACCGAAAACGCCCAGGCTGCCAACTACCCATTCTGCACGATCGACCCCAACATCGCGCGTGTTGCCGTGCCAGACTCACGTCTCCACACGCTCGCGAAGGTGGAGAAATCCCAGCGTATTGTCGAGACGCAGCTCGAGTTCACGGACATTGCCGGTCTCGTGCGCGGTGCGTCTACGGGCGAAGGTCTGGGCAACAAGTTCCTGGACAACATCCGACAGGTCGCGGTGATCGCCCACGTCGTGCGGTGCTTCGAGGACTCCAACATCATCCACGTGGACAACTCAGTGGATCCGCTGCGTGACTTGGACACGATCCGCACAGAGTTGATCCTCGCGGATCTGCAGACTGTCGAGAAGCGACTCCACAACTTGGCGAAGAAGAAGAAGTACGTCCTGCGAGTGCGTGGCGGATCGTGCTTTGCAATAGCGAGCTAACTGCGGGTTGTTTGATGCGACAGATCTGCCGATCCTACGGTCCCAGCTCTTCTCGCAGTCCTAGAGCGCTTGCAGCCGATTCTGGAGGACGGTAACCTCACGGACGACCTCACGTGGGACAAGCCTGAAGAGCAGGTTCAGTTCGACCAGCTTCAGCTTCTCACGGCGAAGAAGGCGCTGTACCTGTGCAACGTATCGGAAGATGACGCTGCGGAGGGCAATGCCATGACAGAGGCCGTGCGTGAGCGTGTCGAGGCGGAAGGCAGCTTGTGTATCACTGTGTCGGGTGCTCTCGAGGAAGCTGCCGCGTCGTTCGAGGACGAGGAGAGCCAACTGGAGTATCTTCAGGAGAGTGGGCTCTCTGAAACCGGCCTGACGAAGGTCATTCGTGCGAGCAAGGAGCTGCTGCAGTTGCAGACATACTACACTGTCGGTGAAAAGGAAGCTCGTGCGTGGAACGTCCGTGCCGGCTCAACGGCGCCAGTCGCCGCTGGTGTGATCCACTCCGACTTTGAACGCCTGTTCATCCGTGCAGAGACTGTCGCGTACGAGGACTTTGAGAAGGCCGGAAGCATGAAGGCGGCCAAGGAGCAGGGCCTCCAGCGCGCGGAAGGAAAGGAGTACATTGTCAAGGAGGGAGACATCTTCAACTTCCTCGTTGGCAGATAGACAACCAACCCAATAGAACTGTCCTCACTATCATCCCATCTTCACACGTCTCCCAGGCTTCTTTGTCTGCGCTAACGCGTCCAGCACCAGCGTCTCGCCGTCGACTGGTTGAAATGTCACTGTGATCACGGCGCTTCGAGACCTCCTCACAATCGGTCCGTCCTTGCTATCGTGGCGATTCAATCGTGCCTGCCACACACAGCGTGCCATGTCACTGCGCCACTCCTGCAACACGATCTCGCGCAGTTCTTCATCCGCGAAAACCGACAGCTTCTCCCTATCATACCAATCCAACGTGTCAGTTCAGTGCTTCTCCAGTCCCACCTCAGATAACCTACGCGACGAGCTGCTCCCGTAGCTGTCTGATCGCGTGCTTCATATACGCCTCGCTGGGTTTAAGGTCCTCATTGTCGCGGAAGGTATTGATGGTCTTGTCGTAGTACTGGATCTGCATGGGCTTGCCTGCAAACTGGCGCCACTCGGCCGGGAGCTCCTCCTGGAGCTGCTGCTCGATGCGGCGCACGCGCGGCTCTACTTCATACTCCACTCGCTTCACTGGCACCATACCATCACTGCTTCCAGCCGTCGACGGATGAAGCGTCGAGGCTGTGGCCAGTGACGAGCGTCGTCCACTGGCCGTGGATACAGAGGACGCCATCGAGCTCGTGCGGTTCATCATCACGTTGGCCACTTCAACATCGAGGAGACGCCATGGTCCGTTTTTAATGTGTACCACACTTTAGACTGAATTGGTGTGGTACCACATAAGATACGATCCCACAATGTGAAGCATCACGTGATCGAATCTCTTGAGGAAGGTCACGGGGCGCATTCCTCATCGGACGTGTGCGTGTCATCGGCATTCAGCGCACTCCTCACAGTCTACAGAGAGATGATCCCCGACGCACACCCCGTGGTGCAGGCGCTGCTGGGCACGCTCGTGACCTGGGGGCTCACGGCGCTGGTGCGTAGCTGCCCAATTAACGGAGCCCTTCGACCTTTACTGACGTGGTTAGTTACTGTATACTGATATGCAGGGCTCTGCCATGGTGTTCGTGCTGGACGTGGATGACAAGAAGACCAGCCAGAAGATCCTCGACGGCATGCTGGGCTTCGCCGGCGGCGTGATGCTTGCGGCGTCGTACTGGTCGCTGCTGGCGCCCGCCATCGAGATCGCGGAGCAGTCGGAGCTGTACGGAGAGAAGTGGGCGTTCGTGCCGGCCGCCGTCGGCTTTGCACTTGGCGCGCTCACGCTCTTTGCCACTGAGCAGGTGCTCCCACAGTTGGAGAAGTGGTTCGGTCGTCCGCAGAACCTGAGCAAGAAATTTGACGACGTGGTCGACGTCCGCCAAGTCGAGCAAACGGCGCGCCGTGGCAACGAGCCTGATCCGATGGCGCTGTACGGTCTCCACTCGCACGGTGGCGCTGCTGACAAGACCAACTCGTTCCGCCGCGTGCTACTGTTAGTGATCGCGATCACGCTGCACAACCTTCCGGAAGGTATGGCTGTGGGTGTGGGATTTGGAAGCATCGGCCGTAGCAAGGGCGCCACGTTCTCGAACGCTGTGAACCTCGCGATCGGTATTGGTCTCCAGAACTTCCCGGAGGGGCTCGCTGTGTCCATGCCGCTGCGACGAGAGGGTATGTCGCCTTTCCGTGCGTTCATGTGGGGCCAGCTGAGCGGTCTCGTCGAGCCCATTGGCGGCGTACGTACTCTGTTATTTATCGATGAGGGACATCAGATGTATGATGGTGCTAACGTTGCTGTGATTGTTTATGTGTATGAAGATGATCGGTGCTGGCGCGGTGATGTTCGTGGAGCCGATTCTGCCGTACGCGCTGTCGTTCGCTGCAGGCGCCATGATCTTCGTCGTCGTGGACGATTTGATCCCAGAGGCCACCCAGAGCGGCAACCAGAAGCTGTCGACGCTTGGCGTGATCATTGGCTTCATCGTGATGATGACGATGGACGTGGCGCTCGGCTAAATCAGCAAGTCCTTCCTGGACATTCAGCTCAACGAAAGAGAAATAGAGACTCACATTAGCTCTGCATTTTCGACTGAAAAACACCCTCCACAGCTTAGGACGGACGTGTATTGTGCAGCCACAATGTGAGATACCAACCGCTATCCATCCGCCTCCTTCCTAACCTATGCGTCGCCTTCCATGAGAACGAATGCAAAATCCGTCGCTTCGTCGGGCGTCTCCGTCACCAAGGTCTCTTCATCAGTGTCCACCCGCTGCTCCGCCTTCTTCACGGCTGGTAGTCTCAGCTCCTCCCACACTGTCACAACAAGCCCAACCATCGCACAGCACGCGACAGTGGCTAATGCTACTTGGGTCCAGAACTCGTGATCGATAGCCGCCTTGAACTTGTCACCGCCCGGGTGGAGCTCAAGCGCGATCATCTGCGTCGATTCCAGTGCTGCCAGTGGTGTGGTGGCTGCACTGGCGGCTGCAGCGTCGCAGTCCGCCTTCGCGATGCCGATACGGTAGTTGTCGATGTCGTAGATGATGTTGTGATGGGCCAAGGCACTCGCACCGATGATCGTCGATCGCATCTCGTCTCCAAAATACACGGTACCAGCGTACTGATCCTCAGCGAGCTTGAACATGTACGCATCGGGCGCCATACACAGCGTGGCGTCGTTTGCGAAGTGGAAACAGATCTCGGGTAGCATCCCGACTTCGACCGCCGTCATGTGGTGGAATGTTTCACTGACAGGCATCGAGGAGTCGTCGCCCCCGGTGGCCTGGCGCCAAGCCTGGGCAAACGCGTCCTTGGTCCGCGTGGGGAGATACAGGAACGTCGTCCCTGAATCGAAGACACAGCCACGGTCGTAGTTGTAGATTGCATTGTCGACAGCCATCGGGGCCTTGCCGATGGAGATGGATTCCAAGTGGACGGTCCAGTATTGGTAGCCCGTGTCTCTCAGCGGCGTGTACATGACAGGCTCTTTGTTGACGTGCATGTCCACTCCGCCGAGAGTCAGTGCACCACCATCGTCAGCGAGGCACTGGGCGAAGATCCGTGACGGCGTGACCTTTGCACGGTGAAACTGCTCGAAGATCGAGTCAGGATGGCGCGAAAAGCCCATGATGCCGTCCGATGACTGCTCATTGAAGCATCCTGTCTGCTCGTAAATGCAGCCAAACTCGATTGCCGCTTGGAACGGGCTGGCTGTGTTGGGTGGTGAGAAACTGAGAACATCGGAGACCTTGTAGGCCTCCCAGTAGTCCCCCTCAACGTAGCGCTGGCCGTAGCGACACTTGGAGTCGTGGCACTTCATACACCCACCCATATCTTCATCACCGAGGTCTTGAGGGTTGCAAGTGGTATACTTGGTCGCGCTTGTCATGTGAAACGGCTTGTTCTTGTGTTTGTCGCCGCACTCGGAGCAGCCTTCGCACACAAATGCCGTCTTCCCACTGCCTGTGTCCAGAATGAGCTCACGTAACTGGCCACCAACGTAGACGGAGATCGTGTGCGAGCCTTCGCCAGTGCGGATCTTGGTCTCCATCGCCTGGTTGCCTTCCCCACCAGTGTCTGCTAGTGCGAGTGTCGGTGCGTCCAGCCACCACATCTTGGAGGACACGCCAGCCATGAGGCTGTGAAGGACGCTAGACAGAGACGACGCATCGTGCTCCTCTTTCTGGACAGCAAGCGCTTCACGTTTGTACTTGGCAATGAGCTGTTCGACTTCGACGTTGTGTTTGATCCGATTGACACCGAGACGAAGGTGCTCGCCATCCGTCGCCGTGGCTTCCTCATGTGACGCTGCACTCTGTGGCAACAAGGCCACGGCACATAAACTCCCCAGGACGCAGCACTGCAACCGCATAGAGAAGCCGCCACGATCCATGACGATGTCTTTCGCGGTCGTTGGAGGAAGTGAACGACGTACCGTACGGCATAGGGCAATGCGACCGACGGGGCGGCTCCGGACATGAAAGGTCGTGTTCATTTTGACCAATCATAGAGGTCTATTGGAAGCCAAACAGCCAATCAGAATGCGTAACGACTTTTGATGATCGCTTTCTGTGACGTGTGACAAGATCCAAGTAAGACTGCAAAATGCAAACTGGAAACGATTGCATTGCGGTGTCTATGAATCTACTACACTGTACGCGTAGAATGTTGATGAGCCAACGATTGAGGCGACTCGGTGGTGTTTCTCCACTGAAGTGATCGTGGGCTCACTCTTCGACGTGCTCCTTCGACTGCTGGGTCCAGAGGTTGTTGTACACGCCGCCCTTGTTGAGCAGCTCCGTGTGACCGCCGCTCTCGATGATCTCACCCTTCTTGAGCACCAAAATCTTGTCAGCGTGGCGCACCGTTGAGAGACGGTGTGCGATGATCAGGGTCGTGCGGCCCTTGCACGCGACCTCCAAGGCCTCGTGGATGCTCTTTTCAGTGACCGTGTCCAAGGACGAAGTCGCTTCGTCCAGCACGACCACGGAGGGGTTCTTGAGGATGAGGCGAGCGATCGCAATGCGCTGCTTCTCGCCGCCACTGAGCTTGAGGCCGCGCTCGCCGATCTCGGAATCGAAGCCTTGAGGAAGAGACATGATCAGGTCGTAGATGTTGGCAGCCTTGACGGCCGAGATCATCTCCTCGTCCGAACAGCTCTCGCGGCCATACAACAGCTACACACATTAAAAAAATGTTAGTGCCCTCCAAAAAGAATCTTCTAGCTCTTCACATGAACGTACGTTGTAGCGGATCGTGTCGTTGAACATGACGGTGTCCTGAGGCACAATGCCGATGCTTTTGCGAAGCGACTTTTGCTTGACACTGGTGATATCCTGGCCGTTGATGGAGATCTTGCCGCTAACCACGTCGTAGAAGCGGAAGAGCAGACGACTGATCGTGGTCTTACCAGAGCCAGTCGTGCCCACAATGGCAAACGTCTGTCCCGTCGGCACTGTGAAGCTGACGTTCTTGAGGCCGTTCGCCTCAGGCTGACTCGGGTATCTGAAGCATACGTCCTTGAACTCGACCGAGCTGTGGGTTGGGTTCACTTGAAGAGTCTGCGCGAACGGAGAATCCTGGACTTCAGGCTCGATGCGCAGCAGCTCCACGAGGTTTTCCATGTCGACAAACGACTGGACGATCGTGTTGTAAATGTTGCCCAACGAGTCAAGCGGCTTGAAGATGTTCTCGATGTAAATCGTCACGGCAACAAAGTCGCCGACCGTCATCGTGCCCTGGAAGATGTTGTGAGCCGTGATCAGCAGACACACGCCGAGACACGTCTGCTGGATGAGCTGCTGGGCCGTGACGATCGCGTTCTGTAGGCCACGCGTCGACAGCATCGACAGTTGGAACATCGTGATGCTCTTCATGTACCGCTGGAGCTCGTATTCCTCCGTGCAAAAGTACTTGACAGTCTCAAAGTTTGTGAGCGAGTCCACCGCCTTCTCACTCGCCTTGTTATCGTGCTCGTTGGTCTGCTTCTTGAAGCGCAAGCGAATCTGCGTGCCCAACACCGTTGCGATAATATAAAGCACGACGCTGGTGACACACACAACTGACAAAATGTGCTCCTTGAAGGAGAACATGAACACCAGCGAGATGACGACGAGTTCCACGAGCGTCGGCAGCAGGCGGAAGCAGATCACATTCACGATATTGTCCGTGCTGCTCGAGCCACGGTCCAGACAGCGCAGCACCTTGCCCGTCTTCTTTGAGAGGTGCCAGTTCATGGAGAGCCCGTGCAAATGGCCGAAGAGCTGCAGCAACAAGGATGAATCGTCAGTCACCATGTCTTGGGAGTCCATCATGCCACACACAACAGCATTCGACTCACAGCTTCCGCGACGTCCTGGTACGCGTGCTGCTTGACGGTCATGTAGACATACGTCTGCAGCTGCTTGGAGAACGAGAAGCAGAACAGCATGACACAGTACAAGCCAATGGTGAGCGTCGGGAAGTGCGTGAGCGGGCTCTGCGTCAGGTCGTTGGTCGCCGACTTGAGGAACAACGGACCCATGATGCGGGCGCCGCGCGACGCGAACATGAAACCGAACGACAGCGCCACGCGGAAGCGCAGGCCCCACGTCTTGGGCCAGAAGTCTGTATACAAACAACAACATGAGTACAAGATATGAATGGGCCCATGCACAGATACAAGGAAGTTGGGTCGTACATGGCGTGAGCAGCACGCGGAGCTCCCAGACTGAGACGCTCTTGGGCGGCGTCTGGCCCTCCTCGGCGTCCTGCAGCGAGCTGCCGCTGCCATTGAGCTCCTTGCTGGAGCGCAGCGTCTGCGTCAGCAGCGGCGTCTTCTCTCCGACCGCCATTTTTCAAGAATGCCACGACTGGATCTGAAGGAGCCGTTGCACTTTCAGCTCTTGAGACACCACAGCCGAACAATCATTCCTTCCTGAATGCTTGTGAATTGCACAACGCTAACGTAATTTACGGTGAACACGGAAAATATTACAGAAATATTTCAAGGCAGAAAGGACGAAATTGGGGATCAGATGGAGTTCCAAGATTGGTCAAAAATTTCCTCTAGAAACCAACCTGAATTGGATCGGAGTCTGATTGTTGTATTCGGATTGGTGGCTTGAGGAATGAAGGTTGAGGATTGTAGGATGCGATCTTTGCAGGAGATCTCTTTGCAGCCAGTGCGAAAGGCGGAAAGTGGACGACGTGAACGAATGGATGCGCGAAAGCTGAAGCAACTCAGCGTCCTCCACCTTCTTTCTGGCGCCTGCGTTCCATCTTTCACTGGCTGCCAACGCCAGAATACGAGCTCCCTACCAGGCTTCGGTCTATAATCAGGTCTAACGCCTCCTTCACGTAGAGACCAAGAGGAAACCTTGGTGGTGAGCTGGAGGTGGATCCATTGAGGATCAGCTCGCATGTGCGGGGCATGAATGTTAGGAATTGCGTGAGAGTCACACACGCGATCCATTCCGGATAGCAACTCGGAAAGCGGCTGCGGACCTTCGATTTGCCCATCTTTCAAGATATCTATCGTGATTGGTTAAAATATTATTTGGGAGTTGCCATTGGCTGAATAAGTCTGATTCTGTTGCCCTAACCGTAATCTTCCCCTAATTGCTTCAGTGAATTGTCGTTACTTCACGTAGTTGCTGCTACTTCAGAGCTCGTCATGTTGTCCACCAGAAAGTCAGACGACCAGAGTGGTGAATTACCTCGCGCGAGTGCCTTGGCTCCTTGTTCGAAAGGTGGGTCCCCGCCCTTCTTCCCACCTGCTTGCTTCCACCGCAACACGAGCGCCCTGGAAGCGTGGCCTCAAGCGACTGACTAAACGTCGAAGGAACCGCGCGACGGCCTGCGACGGATATCTCTTTCGGTGCGTGGAGCTCAGTACGACTTCCAGTGATCGATAGACTCGCGCACGCGTTATCGCCGACGAAATTAGACCCGTTGTCAGTGTTTCTGTTGGTGAGACCATCACACACCAACGCCAACGCCAACAGAACCGAGCACGAGATCGTTCGAAAACGCCAACAACTCTCGAAACATTCGAAAACGCCAACAAACCGCATATTTGGCCTCTCCATGAGCAGCTCCGTCCATACATTTCGACTATGAACGCGGCATCTTCCATACCTACGAGAAGCGGCGGACGAGAGCGAGGAGACAGTAAGGATGGCCAGGAGACGGAGACCGTGGACGTGGGAGTGGTCCACACGCGCGTGGATGTGGGCAGTGACGCGGAGGAGCGAGTAGTTGCGCCGCGGATACTCACGGAGCGCACAGCGTCTATGAACAGCATGACGTCGTCGGCGTCGTCGCCCACGGCCACGCTCGGAGCCAAGAAGCGGAGCTGGTGGGAGCGCGTGGTGACGTTCCGGTCCAAGCGCAAGCGAGAAGAAGAAGACGAGCTCACGATCGACCAGGACCTGTACATGCGTACGATCCTCGAGTCGTACAGCTCGTCGCTGTCGTCGAACCGGTTCTCGTCCGTGTACTACCGCGAGCACCGCACATCATCGGCAGCCAGCAATGGAAATGGAAATGGAAACGGTGTCCGATCAATATCAGGGCGTCGCGTGTTCACGGATGAAAATGGAGGCGTGTACGTCGCACAGCCAGAGACGCCCAATGCCGATGACGTCGCGGTCGCATCAGCAGACGCAACGTACGAAGAAGTGGATGGAGAACAACGACTGACGGGCGACGACACGCTCGTCGAAGATGAAGAAGAGAAGAAGAGACGACGCATCCAGCGGAGAGAAACACAAGAAGCCGTGCGGGCGAAGCTGCTACAACGGAGCCAGCATCGAGCACGCACGCAGCGCAAGTTTCTGATCTTCGCGCTGTGTATCGGCCTGACGCTCACGGCCTTCGTGGCTGGCGCCATGGTGATCGCAAATACTGGACTGGGCGTACGGAAGGAAGCTATCTCGTCGGGGCGATATAACGGCACTAGGGAAGGAAATTCGACACGGGTGCCGTCCCCACGAGGGTCTTCCGGCTCTTCGGTACCTTCAACGACAGCCCCAGTATCTACAACGACGCCGACACCCACACGAACCTACAGCATTCCAAACGGCGACGCGAACGTCGGCGATGACGACTCATCTGGCGCGAACGACAGTGTTGGCTCTTCATCTCTGGGCGAAGATGGATCGGGCAGTTCTTCGTCGTACACCACTATTGGCGTGAACGGTACACTGCCCCCACTGACAGGACGATCAGCGCTCGACTTGCTGACGCCGAAGCCGACTCCAACGCCAGCGGCTTCTACCACTCCAGCGAAGGAAGGTTGGTTCAAGGGCGACGGACCGTTCTCGGTCTACCAGTACACGCACTGCCTGCTCATGTCGCTGTCGCTGTGGATGTCGCTCGTGGTGATTGGCATGCACATGACGTTCCGGTCGTTCCGGACGTACTCGATGCCCCTCGTCGTAGAGCTCAGCTTCGTGCAGACGGGTTACTGGATAACATCGCTGCTGCGGGTCTTGCTGTCAACGCCCGACATGAGCGAACACCTGAGTATGGCGTTGTGCCTCTCGGAGTGCTTCTTCAACTTCGGCCAGATCTCTTTCACGTGCGCGATCGCGTTCAACATGTACCGCTCCGTCGTATCGTACGCGGATGTCCTCGTCGACACGCAGAGCTCGAGCCGGCGGTACCGATCGTACACGGTCAACGTCATGCTGCTGTCGCTGCTGGCATCGATCACGCTGGCCCTCGTAGGGTATCGTGGACACGACAGCATGACGTTCGAGAACTTCGATGTGTGTCTGTACCCGACGTGCCGCATGATCCTGTACGTTTACTACCCGCTGCTCGCGTTCGGTTTCAACTTTGTTTTCTACATGCGCTTCAAGCGCACGATCGGTGGCGCCTACCCCATGTCAGCGACCGGCCGCATGAACACAGTCGCCCGGTCGTACCTAGTGCTGTTTATTATCTGCTGGGGAAGTTTGATCACGATGACGGCGCTCAAGACCGACTCGAATTCGATCGTGCCGTCAGGGGTGAGGCTTGTGCTGCAGTGCATCTTCGACGTGCTCGGTGTCGGCACGGCGCTCATCACACTCACGAACTACTACCGCTGCCGCCGCGCGTTCGACTTTGGGTTCTCGCTCAAGGCCATCGACCCACACAGCATCGAGTTCCAGGAGCCACTGCAGATCCTGGGTGAAGGCACGTTCGCGATCGTGCTACGTGCCAAGTGGCACGAGCGCCTGCAAGAGAACTCGACAGCCGAGACTGTGGATGTCGCCGTCAAGACATTCAAGCACACGCAGTTCGAGACGCTCGAAGAGATGAAGGAAGAGGCGTACCTGGCGTCCAAGCTCGTGCATCCGTGTGTGATGATGACGTACGGCTGCTACACGATCGGAAACAACCTGTACATCGTGTCTGAGTACCTTGGCGGCGGCACTCTGCAAGACGTGATCGACTCGGCGGCCCGGCTGGACTATGAGCGCGTTCTTCAGTACGCGCACATGATCGCCATGGGCATGCGCTTCCTGCACGGCTTGCCAGTGCCAATCATCCATCGGTATGACACTCTATCTCGCTCTAGACTCTGCATGCCCCCATCATGATGCTAATGTTTGTATGACGTTTTGTGCCCTGTAGCGATCTGAAACCTCTCAACTGCATCTTTGACTCTGCAAAAGAGATGCTAAAGATCGCGGATTTTGGCGAGTCGCGGTTGTTCCGCAAGGAAGGCGTGATCAAGCAGCGTCCCAACTTCTTCCCGTCGTTCGATCTCACACTGCAGATGACGACCAACATTGGCAGCGCGTGCTGGGCGGTGCGTTCACACTACTGTTCCACTTGTAGTTTGTGAGGAATCGAGTCGCTGATGCATGCTCTGAATTCTATTCTTTGCAGGCGCCTGAGGTGTTGAAGGATGAGGCCAAGTCGGAGTACTCGCTCAAAGTGGACGTGTACAGCTTCGGCATCATCTGCTGGCAGTTGTTCACGTGTAAGGTGCCGTACACGGACATCCCAGGCAGTGTGCTCGCAGTGGCGGAGGCTGTCATGGGTGGTCGTCGACCCGACATTCCGTCAGATTGTCCGACGCTGTTTTCCAAGATCATGCGTCGCTGCTGGCACGAAGACCCCGTGCGGCGTCCGAACTTTGAGGATATCGTGCAGCTCCTGGAGATGGAGCTCTCGGACATCCAGAATCCGTCACCGCCCAACGCCGACGGCACGTCCACGCTCACAAAGACGCGGTCGTCGCGCAAGATCCAGCTTGTGACACCAAGGGGCAAGTGAGTCACGACTGACTGGAGAGGAAGTGCTCCGCAAATAGGAAGTAGCTGGTTGTGCATAGGAAAGTGATAGCAAGTGTAGTCGAAGTTGTGAGGTTTGTACCAGTATTAGTAAATCAACAGTCGTGAAGCTTATTACCAGGAGACCCCTCTCAACTCGTAAGAAGCGCCCCACTCGGTGCCTTGCGTGTGATTCCTGACGCTGAGAACTCGAACCCGCGAGTGACACCTTCGTAGCCTCAAACACCGACTCGGCACGGCTGAACTCGAGTCCGCTCTCTCTCGCAATCTCCCACACCACGCGAAGCACGCGTGCCAAGCCATCTCGCGTGTCAGATCCAGCGGCGATGCAGTCGTTGAGAAAGACAACACTATTCAACTCCGGATCCTGCAGACTCCTTACGCAGTCCATGAAAGAGTCAACCGCTTCCGACGTGTCGAGCAGCTTGAATTTGAAGAACCACTGGAAGCCGTACAACTGGTCGATGGAAACAGTGCATTCATGTCGTCGACGTCGGTGAAGTTCTTCGAGTACCACTCGAACGCACGCCGCGCTTTAGGGGTTGATCCTCCCGCTGGCTCAGCCTGGATCGAACGACGAACGATCATGTACGAGTGGATACACTTGCGGAACATCGGCGGGCGTTGCTTCAGCTTGAGCAGACGACGCTCCACGAACTCCAACACCTCTTTGGCCGGAGCAAGGCGCCCACAGCCCGCTAGCATCTCAGCAGTGGGAAGAGCGAAGGCGAGATAGTCGTCGAAGTCGAATGGCGGGCCCGTGCGCTTGACAAGTTTCTCCCAAGGTGAGAGCGTTGCTTCGACTACTCTTGGTTTCCACACGTCAGAGGACGTCGCGCCGGCTCCGGTAGCTGGCGGTAGAACTTATTGAGCAAAAACACGGCACGAAATACCTCCAAGCCGAACTCCTCGCGCCATGGAAGCAAGACGTCATGCTTGGCCCGGTCGCTGGATAGGTATTGAGCTTGGTCTCGAAGAAAATCCACGATCTTGAGCGCCTCATTCACTGCCGCATCTCGTTCTTCACTGGAAACCAACGATCCTTCCTTGAGGACTTCCAATGCGAGACGGAGCTTTTCATCGTACGGTGTTCGTTGTCCAGCAATGCCCTTCTCAGCGTCCGGAGAATGTGCGCTGCCATTTCCGGACCCCACAAGCAATTGTTGCATCATGTTCGCTACTTCGCGAACGGCTTCATCCTTCGTTGGTTCCTTCTTCTTCGCCTTCTTTTTCTTTTTGCTCTTGCTACTGGAGGATTCGTCAGGCGCTTGAGATGTCCCCGCATTCGACAAACTTGGCTTTGGTGTGTGTTTATTGTCAGTGGGTACTGTCGCTGTCGAGACCAAGACGCTGCTTGTCGTTGCTCGACCTCCACGCTTCGTTGAAATCTGGATGTCTACTCGCTCAGCGTCGCGCTGGGTCGCGAGTTCGTTGCGCAGTTTCGCAGCGGTAGCTTTTATCTTGCGTTGGACTTCGGCGGGGGAGATCCTGTGAGTTCGCATTTTCTCCTGTTCTCGTCGCTGCTCGACTGCAACCCTCAGCAGGAGCTTTTTCCACGACATGTCCGACGTGAGGTCATAAGCATACTTGCCGGACGCATCTCTCAGAAGAAGGTCGGCTCCCATGTTGATAAGCATATCGCAGAGCTCGCGGTGGCCGTGCTTGACAGCGAGATGTGCCAACGACTCCCGTGTGTGGAACGTCACGGTGTCCAAATCGCGCATGTAATCGGCTTCTAGCAGCAAGCGGACCATGTCCATGAGTCCAGCTTTTGCAGCGCAGTGAACCGCGAGTGCGTTGAAGAGACATTTGATGTCCATTCTGTTGGTTTCGACTACTTCTGGCGGCGGATGGTGACGGCAGTGTAGTGACTGGTGGTGAAGAGCTCCCATCTGCACGAGCCATTCCACTACGCCGGTCCCGTGCTGGTCCTGCCACCGCGTGGTGAAGTAGAGTGCACATCTCTGAGGTCGAGTCATCGACAGCATCAACATCGAGAATGGCGGGGTCTGCTTTGAGGAGATTCTTCAACTTCTGCAAATCCTTCTGGCCCAATGGTCCATCGCTCTTCTCCATCATTTCCACGAGCGCGCAGAACTTATCGCTTGACTGCCTGCCCTGCGGTTGACTGTGCATGGATGCCTCACCAAACTCGAGTTTGCTCCACTCAGGAACTGCGGGGAAGCTGTCGTATGCAGCTTCAACGTTTGATGACTGGCGCCCAAAATGCTTCCAGATCACCGAAGCCGCACGGCGGTAATATGCCTCAATCGCACCATTTCCTCCGTACGCAAGACGCATCGCTCTCGAATTGACCAGTGGGAGCATTCCTGCGGTGTCCTCTACTCGCCGGAGTGAACCATCGATTTGTAGGCAATCGAGGAACGGCAGCAGCGGAAACACGACGACGTCTTCGACCAGAGCATCAACGGCTTCCTGGTTTGTCCTCGCCACACCGTCTTCGTCGAGCATTCTGTTGACGTCTTCGCGTCGATCCAATGCGTCGCACAGTGCGTTGAATGCGCCACCTAGATCGTCGCTGAACTTGAGCATGTCACGTGACAGCACGCGCGACTCGAACAACTCTTTCGTGCATAGATCTGAAACAGCACCGAGAAGAGTCTTCCACGATGCCGTGGTTGAGACGGTCGATAGCACGGAAAAATCTTTACGCGTGAGTAAACGGAAGATATGCGAGACGTCTCGGAGGTGATAGTCATCGCTAACACGTGCAGCAAGATGCTTTGGGGGAGGCGAGCGATTTCCGAGCATCGCATCGACAGCAGCCTCCGACATGCCGGAGCTGACGAAGTAAGTACGCGTCAATGATCCCTGAACTGCCGCGGCTCGAGATGGTTTGAACACCATCCGTTCGTATACACGAAGAGTCTCCTCAAGAAACGGAATCTTGTCAAGGAGCTGCCGCTCGCGGAGAGCGTTGTAGATATGGCCAAGCGCACGAAATCGAGGTGTCAAGAGCAGCACCTCACCTCCGATATGCAGGTACTGCAGCTGACAATCGAGCAGCACGAATCCGGCAAGGAGTGGATTCGCACGCAATATCGCGTCGCTTTCGTCGAGCTTCTGGATGTCTCTGAGCACATACTTCATGTCTTTGTCGAAATCAGGACATGCACGAAGGACTTCGCCACGTGCGATGCTGGTACTCAGGCGTGCTTCCAGATCCCAGCGGTGCATGCACGGTACGGCCAAGACCGCCTTCTCCCTGGAGTGCTGACACGGAGCGGACCCAGCAAATCATGACGAACACGAAGTGGATGGAGACCGAGCGCTTGGTGAAGTACTCATCGGCTTGGGTCAGGAACCAACCAGAAAGCGTCGCCGCGTCTTGCTTGATGCCGAGCGTGCGGTTCATACTGAGCTTGTTGTACAGGAGCGATAGCTGCTGCATCCAAAACGATGGCGCCGCCGTAAAATTGGGTGTGCAGTAGTGCGGAGTACGTTCTTCACTGTAGGTTTCGCCGGTGGCCTCTTCGGGCATGTGGACATTTGTGTTCGGCGTGAAGGGTCTGGACACAAAGCTTCCCAGCGCTGCTGATACCCACAATATGTCAACGACGATCGTGCCAGCCACGAACGACGATCTGGGAGGTATTTGGCTGGAAGGCTTCTGCGGAGTCCACATACTCGGAGTCCACATACTCGTCACAGTTCTCATGAGTTTGCCCAGTTGTCCTTCCGGAATGCGGTCTGTGATCGTCGTGATCAAGTGTTCGGCTGTACGGATGGACGGGAAGCGAAGCTGAAGCTTGGCGATCACTGACTCAGCGCAATCAACCGCAGCTTTTGCAACTGCCGCGGCTTCCACGAGCGTCTTCTTGTGCTGCTTGACGTCGAGAAACCCATCGTATAGAGCCTCGAGGAGCTCCTCGAGCTCCATAAACAAGAACGACAGCTCCATATTGAGGTCGTTCTCGAAGGCTTCGTCGAACAACTTCGCAGGGTCCACAGCAGGAGCCTTCTTCGACGCCGGACCATCAGTAACCTTGATCTCAGTCGAGGAGGCTTGAAAGTAGTCATCCGGTAGCTCTAGAACGGCGTAGTAATTAGAGAAATCGAGCGGTTTCTCGTCGCTCTTCGTGGAGGTGCTGGCTGTCGATCTCACAGTCGTCTTCGCGTGCTTAAGCGACTTCAACCACGACCGCAGACGCGCCAGGAAGTACGTGTGCGTGTCAATTGCCGTCTCGCTCGTCGCAGGAAAGAACAGCGACACGCGCGCTCGCAGCGTGATGGCAGTCTCACAGGCCGCCAGCGCACGCTCCCAGTGCTGTATCAGCGACGGGGGAAGCGTCCTTGGCTCTCGCGCAATAGTCGCGACGATCTTCTCATAGGCAGCGACGGCAACGCCCGTCTTCAACTGGCTCTTGGTCGCGACGCTGGCGTCTGCGCCGACGCCCACAGTGCGTGCGCGCAGCAGCCAGTCGAGGAAGTAGTTGGTCGCCTGCTTGAACTTGCCATAGAGCCCGCTGGGGAACGCAGGTGACGCCTCAGAGCCGCCAACGCGGGAGACGCACGGCGTGGCCGCATATTCGTTGGTTGCCGGAGAGAAAATGACGCCAATGGGCGATGACCCAGCAATGTACTGAATTAGAGTGACACGTAACGGAATGTATGTGTTATGGGAGGTGTATCCACATACCAACTCCGACAACGAATATGTAGCATCGCGAGACCGAGGAGTCTCCACAGTCTCATGGCTGTTCATGGACCTTCATGCTCACGCTTGACGCACGATACCCGTGGCCGAGAACTCAAAGCCCACGAGCGACACTCCCTCGTCGCGAATTGCGAGCTCGTGGCGTTAAAGTGGAGTCCCGTGTCACGTGCCATCTCCAACACACGACGAAGCACGACCTTCATCTTGTCGGCAGTCTCGAAGCCCGCGACGATGTTGCCATCTACAAACACCACGCCCTCCAGCTCCGGGTCCCGAGTCCCACCAATGCCATCCAACAAGTCGCAGAAGCGGTCGAACGCCGGGGACCCGGAGCCTTCAATGTGCGGGAGCTTGAAGAACCACTCGCAGCCGTAGAGCATGTCAACGTGAGCCAGTGCCACGTCGTCGTCGATGTCCGGGTAGTTGTCATGGTACCACTCCAACGCACGCTTGGCTTGCGGTGTGAAGGCCTCCACAGGATCCAGCCCGGCCTCGCGACGCCCCGTGGCATAGTCTTCCACGAACTTCCGGAACGCTGCTTCCTCTTGAGTAGACAACGCTCCGCCAGATCGAGGATCTCCTTGGCTTGTGGCAGGCCTCCGTTTGCCACGAGGACGCGAGATGTGTTGAGCGCAAACACGAGAAACTCGAGGAAATCGATCGATCCTGCCCGCTTGACAAGCTTCTCGAACGTCGACAGTGAGCCTTCATCTGGGGTTGGCGTCCACAACTCTGCGTACGAGCGACGAGGGGCTTCAGGTAGCTGGCGATGGAACTTGTTGAGCAGGAACACGGTTCGATATGCGTCCTGGGCCAGCTGGGAGCGGATGGAGGGAAGAAGATCATGGTTCGCGCCACGAGTCGTCAGGTATCCGCACGTGGCTCTGATCGAGTCAACGATCTCCAGCGCGGCATTCGCAGCAACCTCACGCTCGGACGCGGATGCAGAGCTTTCTTGCTTCAGCACATCCAACGCGCGGGGAAGTTTCTCGATTTGATCGTCTTCCGCGACCTGCTCGGACGAGCCACGCTCTGGCTCGGGCTCTGGAGCGTCACTGATTATAGTTGGACCACCACTAATCGTCAGCAGCTCGTGCACGAAGCTCGTTGTCGCAGTCACAGCTCCATCATTGGATGACACTTTCTTGGCGTTCTTCTTGGCGTTCTTTTTCTTCTTGCTCTTGGTGCTGTTGCTTCCGACGGCGGAAGCACCTGTCGTGGCAGAAGCAGCACCGCCACTAACAGCGGAAATAGCTGAACTCGTCCTTGACGACCCATCTCGTCCGCTTTGGTGGATTCCTTGAGGGCCACTTGCTCAGAGTCACGCTGGTTATCAAGCGTTTGCCGCAAGCGAGCAGCACGTTGCTCACCCTCACGACGGAGCTGCGGATCGCGGCTCTTGTGGGTTCGCAACGTTTCCTCGTTGCGTCGTTGCTCGACGACGACTTTGACGATCTCGCGCTTCCACTCGACGTCCGTAGCGTAGTCGTAGACGTGCTTGCCTGAGGCGTCTTGGTGGTGCATTTCGGCCCCGAGAGAGACCAAAAGATAAAACACGTTGCGGTGACCATACGTGACGGCGATATGAGCCAGCGACTCGCGCGTGCGGTACGTCACAGTGTTCAAATCCCGCATTTGGTCGGCTTCAAGCAGCATCTTGACCATATCCGCAAGCCCTGCCTTAGCAGCGCAGTGAATAGCAGGCATGTTGAAGAGCTGACTGCTGTCAACACCGATTGACGCCAAATGGCTCGGCAATGAACGTTCGCGGCAGTGCATCGCTTGATGGTGGAGAGCGCCCATCTGAATGAGCCACTCCACCAGCCATTGATCACGCCCCGCCCCAACTGCGGCCTGGTGAAGTAGCGTGCAGAGTTCCGTCGACCTGGCATCAGTGGTAATGGCGAGAATCCCCGGGTCGGTGATAACGAGGCTCTTGAAGTGCTTGAGGTCTTGTCCACGCAATGGCCCGTCACTTTGCTCCATCTTCTCCAGCAGACTCAGGAACACTAGCGAAGTGTCTTCACGTCGCAACTGGCTGTGAAGTGACGCGTCACCGAACTCAAGCAAACTCCACTCAGGTACAGCGGGGAAGGTGTAGTAGGCAGCTTCAACGGCGGTTGGCTCACGATGAGCTAAGAACCTCGAAATCAGCATTGCCGCCCGGCGACAGTACCCGCCGATCGCACGATTTCCACCAAGTGCGAGAAGCACATCTTTCACACTGTCAAGCTTCAGTAGTTTCTTGGCATGTTCATCCTCGCGAACTGAGCCATCTCTGTTCAGACAGTCGAGAAATGGCAGCAGTGGTAGTAGCACCACGTCTTCAAGCACACGGTTGACAAGCTGCTGACGCGTCACACGTGGAATGCCATCCTCGAGGATTCTGTCGGCGTCTTCGCCGCGGCCCAATGCATCACACAGCGCGTTGAATGTGTCCGTGAGATCGTCACTGAACTTGAGCAAGTCGCGTGACAACACGCGAGACTCGAACAACTCCTTGGTGCACAGATCCGAGACGGCATCAAGAAGAGCTTTCCACGAGGTGCCAGTCACAACTGCTGGTAACACGGAATAGTCCTTTTGCGTGAGCAGCCGGAATGCACGCGAGAGGTCTTGGAGGTGATACACATCACGAACGCACGAGGCCAGATGCGCCGGTGGAGGTGGGCGGTGGTGGAGCACCGCATCTGCAGCTGCGTCGGTCATGTTCGAGCTCACTAGGTACGTACGCGTACGCGCCGTGGACAGAGGCAGCGCGAGACGGTGTAAACAGTGATCTCTCGTGGCACTGCAATATTTCCTCAATAGGAGGAATCAGCTGACGGTCGAGTAAGGCGTTGTACACATGTCCAAACGCGCGGAATCGAGACGTGATGGCGACCGCCTCGGCTCCGATCTGCTGGTACTTGAACTGGCAGTCGAGCAGCACGAAGCCGGCGTGGAGCGGGTTTGCACGTAGCAGCACATTCACTCTGTCAAGGTGGCTGAAACTGATCCGTGCATCTTCCATCTCTTTGTGGAGAGACGGATTGGCACGCAGTACCTCACGACGGGCGATGCTCATACTCAGACGCTCTTCCAGATCTCAGCGGTGCATGATCGAAAGACTCACAGTGCGGCCAAGACCACCTTCTCCTTGAAGCGCCGACACTGAGCGGACCCAACAGATCATCGTGAACACAAAGTGGATGGAGGCCGAGCGCTTAGTGAATAACTCCTCGACTCGGTCGAAAAACCAGCCCGAGAACGAGCTCGAGTTACGCTCGATGCCACTGGCGCGATTCGTAGTGAGTTCCTTGCGCAAGAGCGCCAGTTGCTGCATCCAGAACGACGGAGTCGCGACCACATTGGGCGCGCAGTAGTGTGGCGTGCGCTCTTCACTGTACATCTCACCAGAGAATTCCTCCCGCACAACAAAAGCCGCGTCGGGCGCGATCGGGATGGAGGCAAAGCTGCTAACGGCAATAGACACCCACATCATGTCACCGATGATCGTGCCGGCCTTGTACTGGCTTGGAGATGACGCATTGCGGTATTCAGTCGGGGTCCACGCAACTGCTAGCGTTGCCATGAGCATGTTCAGTTGGTCGCGTGGCATACGGTCTCGAATCAGCGCCATCATGTCCTCACCAGTGCGAATGAACGGGAAGCGAAGCTGTAACCTGGCAGTGACCGACTCCGCGCAGTCGATCGCCACTTTGGCCACGGCCGTGGCCTCCACGAGCGTCTTCTTGTGCCGCTTGACGCCGAGGAACGCGTCGTAGACCTCTTCCGACAGCTCGTCGAGCTCCATGAACAGGAACGAGAGCTCCACGTTGAGGTCATTCTCGAAGGCTTGGTCCAAGAGCAGTTTCTCGTCAACAAGCGATAGAGGAGTAGCACTGGCAGGCTCCATGTCAGATGCAAAGTAGTCGTCCGGCAGCTCAAGGACTGCGTAGTAGCTGGAGAAATCCAACGCCGCATCATCGTCTTCCACACGTGCGTGCGCGAAAGCGATCTCCGTGGTCTCTGCCTGCTTCAGTGTCTTAAACCAGGAGCGCAGCCGCTCGACGAAGTGAGTGTGCGAGTCCTCCGGGTCGTTCAAGGTCAACGGGAAAAACTGCGCTCTGTGTTCACGCAGCGTGACGGCGGTCTCACACGCCTCAAGCACACGCTTCCACTACCGCAGAAGAGACGGAACGAGCGCCGTGGGCTCACGTGCGATGGATTCGACGATGGCCCCGTACACATTGAGTCGCTCTTCATACTCTGACTCGCTCTTCTCCTTCTTCTTTGGCGGAAGAGTGACACGGATGCCTTGGGAGCGAGCGTTGCGGAGCCACTCGAGGAAGTACTCGGTCGCGTGCTTGTATTGGCCGTAGGATCCGCTATGCCACGGAAACGCCGTCGCCCCGCGACGAGGCGTCATGGCGATCGCGGCGCTGCGCTTCTTCTCGTGTCGGCCAGCGTGAAGATCGAGAAGTGGAAGCGCAACTGCAAGAGAAGCCCTTCGTGTAGCTGCCATTGTGTCAGGCTGATTGTACTGATTCAGCGAATATGTGCAGTTGGAGACACGGATTCGTTATGCATTTTGGACAAGGCCATCCTCGCGAGCGACTCCTAGCTCATGAGAATCACCTGTACGTGTCGATCGTCGCCTCCGCCTTTGCAGTGGCTCGAAAGGCAGCTTGTCCGTTCTTGTCGAGTTCCAGTGAAGGAGCGCTCAGTGAACTATCAGAGTCGTGGCCGACTCGACATGGGGATGGAGAAAGGTCCGCGAGAAGAGGAAGGTCCGCTGTGGAGTCTGAATTGGTGTACTTTCAAATACAGAAGCAATCAGGCGTCTACATCTATGTCTACGCGCTTGCGCAGCGTACAAGGTGCAGTGCACGAAGAAGGCGGGTGAGGAGGATCCTCGGGTCCTTGTCGTCGGAGAGTCCGAGAGTCCAAAGGCTTCGTCTTCTTCTCCTATGATTGCTTGTGCTTCGTCTTCTTCATCTTCTACGGGCGCCACGCGCCACTGAGCTGCCTCGACGCCTTCTTCACACGGTCTTTGATGCGCTCCGATGCGTCGTACGCACGCCACCGGTAGCTGCTGCTTCCAATTGGCGACTCGTCCGCATACTTATCGTAGCGCGAGTTTATCTTGGCGAAGTCGATCAGACGACGCATAGGAATAGGCGCTGAGGCTGTAGCAGCAAGAGCATCTGGCGCAGGCGTTGAGGCAGGTGCAGGTGCAGGTGCAGGTGCAGCCGGAGCTGCATCATCCTGAGCAGCCTGAGGTGGGGCTTCAAGTTGGACTTCAACGTCATGAGGCGGAGCTTGCGGCTCCGGCTCCGCCTCTGAGCTAGGCTCATCGTCGCTCTCGTCGTCCGTCTCGGTGTCCGTCGGAGTGTAGTCGTCGTCCTTCTTCTCGATAAGGACCGCAGTCCCGAGATTCACGTCCGCATGCGGCGCTTCTTCTTCGCCACCTTCCTCTGGCTCATCGTGACCTTCTTCACTGTTGTCAACATCAGCGTTCACACGTGGGCGGTTGGCCGGGACATTCCCGCCCGCAGTCGCGGCGGTCACGCGCTGCCTTCGCAGTGTACGCGCGCACCATGGTGTGCACACTCGGGCCCGTGGTAGTGGCCGTGGTCATGGCCGTGGCCGGAGCCACCGTGGCCGAGGTGTTGGTGGTCTTCGTGGTCGTGGTCACGGTCGTCATGGTCCTTCTTTCTTCGTTCTTCGTCGTCTTCGCCTTGGTCTTCTTCTCTTTGGATTGTGAGCTGTGCTTCGCCTCGGCGGCGCTCCGCTCTGCTTGCCGGAGCTGCTCGTCTAGGTTTGGCTGGGAATAGTGGCATTGTGCACGCATGTGGCTTGGCTGATCTTGGCGAAATTTCGAACACTAGCAAAGAGACATGGGTACAGAATGCGTACTTACTGAGCTGATTGACGTGGTGGTGCGTACCTAGGAGCATTTTGGAACCGATAAAGGAGAGGAGCATTTTGGAACGTTCGATGTTTTGCGGATGTACGATACAGTACCTACGCGCTCAGCGTCAGGTTGAAGGCAACTTGAAGCTCCTGTAGGCGCCTCCTGCGAGTCTGCGGTTTTGGAGTAGCCCTGCCGACATGAACTCTCTGGGGACGAATGCATTCACGCACCAAGCCGAACGATGCCAGTCGCGGAGAACTCAAATCCTCGGAGCGATATCTTCTTCGCAGCCTGCTCCGACTTGCTGGGGTCGAATTGGAGTCCGGACTCACTGGCAATCCTCAAAACGAGCTCCCGCACGCGTTTCAACTCGTCCAACGTCCCGGAGCCTCCAACAATGCACCCGTCGAGAAACACGATGCGGTCGAGATCGGGATTACGGCTGCTGCCGGCACTGACAGCGTCCAAGGCATCCTCGAAGCGGCTGAACTGGCGAGAGCTCGAATCTCCGATGTACTTGAGCTTGAAGAACCACTCGTTGCCGTACAGCTGATCAATGACAATGAGTGCCATGCTGTCGTCAAAGCCGTTGCCCGAGTACCACTCGAATGCACGTCTGGCTTCCGCAGTGGAGCCTTCGACGGGCGCCAAACCAGCCCGACGACGGGCAAGGGCATGAGCTTCCACATACTTTCGGAACACGGGGGATCGCTGCTTCGTCTTGAGCAGGCGACGCCAAGATCTCCTTGGCCTGGGCGGGGCGCCCATTCGACCCGAGTACCCTCGCTATGTGGACCGTGAGCGCGAGGAAGTCACCGAAGTCATGAGAAGGGCCTGCTCGCTGGACTAGCTTGTCGATCGACGAAATAGTGGCTTCATCAGGCTTGGATTTCCACACATCAGCACGCAAAATGCGTGTCCTGGGAGCTGGCGATGAGACTTGTTCAGCAGGAAGACAGCTCGGGACGCCTCCAAGCCGATTTGCTCACGCAGTGCTGGCAAGAGATCGTGGTTCGCGTTCCGAGTGGCAACGTGCTGGACGGTAGTCTTGATCGAGTCCACGATTTTCAGCGCTTCCTTCGCGCTTGATTCTCGCTCGGCTCTTGACGTCGGCGTGCCCTCCTTGAGCAGTTCCAACGCGTGACCTAGTCTCGTGATCCAATCAACTGCAGGATCTTGCTGCGAAGAATCCTCTTCAGCATCAGGTTCGCGAGTATCACCACGGCTCACGATCAGCTGCTCCATCAAACTCCCGGCCGTTGTGACGGACTGATCTCCAGTCAAATCCTTCATTGCGTTCGTTGCGTTCGTTGCGCTCTTCTTCTTGCCCTTCTTTTTCTTCTTACTCTTGTCGTTGGAGGTGCTGCTCGCGGAAGTTGCTTCTGTCGCGCTGGGTGCAATAGCAGCCGCAGCGGGAGCAGGCCTGTCAGATACAGCTCCACGCGTCGGGGCCGCGGCAGTCGAGATAGGTGTGGCTGTCCGACCCCCACGACCTTGTGCCTGCAGTCGTTCAGCCTCACGCTGTCTCGCCAGCGACTTGCGCAACCGTTCCGCAGCAGCCTCGCTCTCCCGTTGCAAAATTGGATCACGGCTCTTCTGCGCTTGTATCTTCTCCTCTTGGCGACGTTGCTGGATGGCCATTTCCAATATCTTGCGCTTCCAGTTTGAGTCCGATGTGAGATCGTAGACAAACTTGCCCGACCCATCCTTGTGGCGTAAGTCGGCTCCCGTGGCGTGAAGTAGATCATAAACTTCGCGGTGGCCGTGCTTGACAGCAATATGTGCGAGTGACTCACGTGTGTGGAAGGTCACCGTGTTCAAATCACGCAAATGGTCGGCTTCCAGCAGCAAACGAACCATATCCACTAGTCCTGCCTTGGCAGCGCTGTGAACTGCGAGCGCGTTGAAGAGCTGGCTACTGTCCATACCCACGGATGCCAACATCTGCCGTGACGGAGGATGACGGCAATGGGTTGGCTGGTGATGGAGAGCACCCATCTGCATGAGCCATTCAACCAGTCGCCGATCGCGTGCAGGTCAGGCAGCCGCGTGATGAAGGAGTGTGCTGAGATCCGTCGATAACTCAACGGTACCAATCGCAAGTATCGCCGGATCGATCATGACGAGGTTCTTGAGACGCTCGAGATCGTCGTGATGCAATGGGCCATCCGACTGCTCCATCATCTCTAGCAGGCTCACGAACATCTCGTACGTTTCTCCGCGCTGATCTCCACTGTGGAGCGACCCGCAGCCGAACTCGAGAGTACTCCACTCAGGACCAGAGGGGAAGCTGAAGTATTTGGCTTCAATCTCTGCTGGTTCGCGCTGTAAAAAGCGTCTCGAGATCAGCCCCGCGGCGCGGCGGCAGTAAACCTCAATCGCACCACTTCCACCCAACGTGAGCAACATTCCTCTCGCGCTATCAAGCTGCAGAATGCCGGCTGCGTCTTCGGTCACGCGAACTGAACCGTCGTGGTTGAGACAGTCCAAGAAAGGCAGCAGCGGCTGACGTCAACGTCTTCCAGCGCGATTCACGACAAACTGGCGAGCCATGCCTGGAATTCCCTGGGCAAGCATGCGATCGGCGTCTCCACGGCGTCCCAACAGGTCACACAATGCGTTGAAGGCATCAGTGAGATCGTCGCTGAACTTGAGCATATCACGTGACAACACACGGGATTCGAACAACTCCTTGGTACACAGATCCGAGACAGAATCGAGGAGAGTCTTCCACGAAGCCGTGGCTGACACGGTTGGGAGCACAGAGAAGTCCTTCTGCTTGAGCAAACGGACACGCACGAGAGGTCTGGCAGATGATAGAAAGGCGGAATCGACGACGCGAGATGATCGGGCGGAGGTGGACGACGGCGCAACATCGCATC
This sequence comes from Pythium sukuiense, assembly GCA_023334995.1. Classification (NCBI taxonomy): domain Eukaryota; phylum Oomycota; class Peronosporomycetes; order Pythiales; family Pythiaceae; genus Pythium; species Pythium sukuiense. The sequence continues at coordinate 33,959 of JAADVL010000109.1, forward strand.
CACACCTGCTTCCGTCATGTGGGAGCTGATCAAATACGTGCGCGTGTAGGGCCCCTGGATGGCATTGGCGCGAGACGGCGAGAACACGGTGCGCTCGTAGACTTGTAGAAATTGCTCAATGAAAGCAGTCTCATCAACAAGGCGGCGGTCATGGAGAGCGTTGTAGCCCAAATGCGCGGAATCGAGACGTGATGATCAGCGCCTCAGTGCCAAGATGGATCAATCTGAACTGACAGTTCAGCATCATGAAGCCGGCCAAGAGTGGATTGGCCCGTAGCATCGAATTCGCTTTGTCGAGCTCCTGCATGTTGATGAGAGCGTCTTTCATCTCTTTGTGGAGAGTCGGGTCAGCACGAAGGACTTCGCCATGAGCTAGGCTCGCACTCAGTCGCTCCTCAATACTCCAGCGGTGCATGATGGACAGGCTGACGTTTCGGCCGAGGCCACCTTCTCCTTGAAGAGCCGACACGGGTCGGATCCAGCATATCGTGATGAACACGAAGTGGATGGAAGCCGAGCGCTTCGTGAAAAACTGGTCAACACGATCGACCAACCCGAGAGCGAAGAATCGTCTTGCTTGATTCCACTGGTGCGGTTGGTCAGAAGCGCGTTGTACAGGAGCGGCAGCTGCTGACACAGGAGTGACGGCGTTGTCGCCATGTTCGGGGCGCAGTAGTGCGGAGTCTGCTCTTCATTGTAGGTTTCACCGAAAAAGCCTTCGCGAATGACGAGATTCGCGTTGGGAGCGATCGGCGTTGCCGCAAAGCTCTGAAGGGAGCGCGACACCCACAGCATGTCCGCGACAATCGTACCGGGTACGTATTGGCTTGGAGGCGTCTGACTGGGGCGCTTACTCGGAGTCCACGCGGTAAGGACAGTATCCAACAGTTTCTGCAACTGTTTGAATGGGATGCGATCTTGAATCATCGTCATCATGTCCTGGGCTGTGCGAATGGACGGGAAGCGAAGTTGCAGCTTGGCAATGACCGACTCCGCGCAGTCAATAGCCACTTTGGCCTCGGCCGTGGCCTCCATATAAGTGTCTTTTTCTGACGTTTAACGTCGAGGAATGCGTTGTACACAGCCTCGGAGAGCTCTTCGAGCTCCATAAACAAGAACGAGAGCTCCACGTTGAGGTCGTTCTCGAAGCTGTCGTCAAATAGACGCTTGCGTTCAGCCTCCAAAGCAGCAGAGGAGAGTACCGAGGCTCCAGGGCTGGCAGTCTTGTCCTCCTCGATGTCGGCGGGGAAGTAGTCCTCCGGAAGCTCGAGCACCGAGTAATAGTTAGAGAAATCCAGGGACGAACCCTCCTCGACATGGGCGTTTGCCGTCGTGACGACTGGCGCCTCTGCTTGCTTGAGCGTCTTCAGCCACGACCGCAAACGCTCGAGGAAGTGCGCGTGGGACTTCGCCTGCTCGGTTTTAGCAGGGAAAAAGAGCGCGACGTGCGCACGCAGCGTGATGGCGGTCTCACACGCCTCCAACGCACGCGTCCAGAGCTGTAGTAGTGAAGGGGGAAGCTTCGTTGGCTCACGAGCGATGGCTGCGACGATCTCGTGGTAGATGGAGATGGCGACATCCTCGTCCTGTTTGCCTTTCCCCTTCGAGGCTTTGGCGTTGGCGATTGCCCCGATGCCTACATTGCGTGCATGCAGGAGCCAGTCGAGGAAGAAGCCCGTCGCCTGCTTGTACTTGCCATTAAGGCCGCTGGGAAACGTCGACGAAGGCGGAGACGTCGCGGCGCGGGGCGGCTTGTTCCCCTTGGTAGCGTCGAGAGGAGGGCGACGGGAAAATGGAAGCAGGGAAGCACCTCAAATCATAAATATCCTCACTGAGTGCATGAACAGTGGAGTTTCGTGTTGATGTGGCTAAAAGTACTCGTTTAAGGTTCAGAATATGAGTGATGGCCGTCTTCGCGATATCCAAGGTTCCGATTCTGTGCCTGAAGTTTGTAGACGAATCTGCAGTCCCAATCTGTTCCTAGAATAGCGTTCGCACGTCACGTTAGTTGAGGATTTGTCCTAGTTGAAGTGTCTAAGTTGGTTTGCGTGGGTTTTTGGCTCGCTCTCCTTTTGATCCCGCGGCATCAACCCCCACAGACAGACAGCGCGGTCCCGAGAGACGCCAACGCCAACGCCAACACAAAGTGCAACCCCGTCGCCAACAAAAGGCTTTTCGCCAACGTTGGTGTTTTTACCCACACTTTCTCCGCCAACGCCAACACAACCAACGCCAACGCCGACGCCGCCGACTTCCATTTTCACTTCCCAGAGTGGTGACACGAAGCAACTGGACGACGAAGCGCGACGATACGGACGGGTACAGCGTGTGTGAGACCGCGTCACGCAGTTCATTGGAAAGAGGGAATCACGGCGCATCGAACCATCTATTGATCGGCGAATATGGACGCCTCCCAGCTCAAGAACCTCGAGGTTCTGTGCAAGGTTCTGTACGAAGGCGGCAATGAAGCCGAGCGAAACCACGCGCAGCAGTCGGTTCTGATCCTTCAGAGCTCAGCGGAGTACATTCCACAGTGCCAGTACGTGCTGGACCACTCGACGTCGCCGTACGCGCTGCTGGTGGCCAGCACGTCGCTCACGAAGCTCATTACGACCCACTGGAACAACTTCACGTCGCCTCAACGCGTCGATATCCGTACGTTTGCCGCTTTCTCTTCTAGGGCGTTTGAATCGCTCTACTGACGCTCATGGTGCTGCTGTTTGTAGGCAACTATGTGCTCGGGTACTTGGCCCAGAAAGGCCCGACCATGGAGAAATTCGTGACCACGTCGCTGATCCAAATGGTGTGCCGCTTGACCAAGTTTGGCTGGTTTGACGACGAGCAGCACCGCGAAATCGTGAACGAAGTGGCCAAGTTCCTGCAGGCGACGGTCGACCACTGCATCATCGGTCTCCAGATCCTGAACGAGCTCGTGACGGAGATGAATCTGCCCGTGGCAGGCCGCAACGTCGCGTTTCACCGCAAGATCGCTGTGTCGTTCCGTGAGGAATCGCTCTACCGCATCTTCCAAGTATCGCTCACGACGCTGGAGCAGCTGAAGGTGCACAACATCGTCGGTGCCACGAAGGACCAGGAGGTACGCATGGGCGACTTCGCGCTGAGCCTCGCGATCAAGTGTCTCTCGTTTGATTTCATCGGCACGAACCCGGATGAATCTACGGATGAAACCGGTTCGATCCAAGTGCCGACGTCGTGGCGCCAGGTCATCCAAGAGCCCAAGACCATGCAGTTGCTGTTTGACTACTACAAGACGAGCCACGAACCGAACTCGGCGAAGTGCCTGGAGACGCTGATGTTGTTCGCGAGTGTCCGCCGCAATCTGTTCGCGACGGACAAGGACCGAGCAAGTTTCCTCTCACAGCTTGTCTCTGGAATCTGCACGATCCTATCGACGCAACAGGGGCTCTCGGAGCAGCAGAACTACCATGAGTTCTGTCGACTTTTGGGTCGATTGAAGTCGAACTACCAGCTCTCAGAGCTCATGAAAGTCGAGTCGTTCCAGGAATGGATGGACATGACGCCAGATTTCACTGTCAAGTCATTCCGACAGTGGCAGTGGTCGGCGAACTCGACGCATTATCTGCTTGGGCTCTGGGCGCGACTCGTGGCCGCGCTCCCTTATGTGCGTCTGGATTCTCGTCCAGGCTCGCCGTCATCGTCGACGTTCCTCGATACCAGCGTGCCCCAGGTGATCACGGCGTATGTTCAATCTCGACTGGAGTCGGCTGAACAGTGCGCGGCTGATGACACGATGGACAATCCGCTGGAAGACGAAGGTGGCCTTTTCGAGCAGCTGGAAAAGTTGCCGACGCTGTGTCACTTCAACTACCAGAACACGGGTGAGTACTTGGTGTCCATTTTCGACCCGATCATCGCTCGGTATGCGGAGATTTGCGGCATCATGGAGCAGAGCAACGGTGGAATGGTCGACGAGTCATTCCAGCAGGGTGTGACAGCCATGGAGAACCAAATGGCTTGGCTGATCTACGTCATCGGCTCGATTATCGGAGGCCAAGCTTACGCAGCGAACTCTACCGAAGGTGACGAGCTCGTGGACGCCGACCTATCGCAGCGCGTTTTCCGAGCGATGCAGTTGACGGAGCACCGATTGATCAGCTCGGGTGGCTCAGAGCAGCCGAGTCTCCACTTCGAGCTTGCACTGCTGTACTACTTCAGCAGTTTCCGGAAGAGCTACATCGGTGAACAGCATGGAATGCCGTCCGCTCCTGCTCCATCGGCGACGATTCAGAACAACTCCCCGCAGATGACTCCATCGGGCGACTCGACGGTCTCGGCCAAGAGCAAGGCGTACCAACGCATGTTCGAGCGCATGGGATTCGGCGATCACACGATCGTCGTGAACATGATTGTGACGAAGGTGGGCAACAACCTCAAGTTCTGGGGTGAAGATGAAGTCGTGATCAGCAAGACTTTAGATCTGTTCTTCGAAATCGCGTCGGGCTACTCATCGGGCAAGTTGCTGCTGGGCTTGGAGACTGTCCAGTATTTGATTGGGCACCACACTGCTGAGGAGTTTCCGTTCCTAGCGATTCCTGCCAACACGAGACACCGTACGACGTTCCACATGACGATTGCGCGACTGCTGTTCACGACGGCTTTCGACGAGTCCTCCGAGCGCTTCGAGCGATTCATGGAGCCGATCGAGGACGTCTTGAACAAGCTCATGCAAACGCCGAGCTTCCGTCAGCCCGAGGCGCGTGAAGCTGTGATCGGCGTTTGCCGAGATCTTCGTGGTATCGTTCAGCAAACCCACAGTCGTCGAACGTTCAGCTGCATTTTCGACTTTTTGTACCCGACCTACTTTCCCGTGTTCACCCGAGCAGCAGAGGAACTGTTCGACCATCCACTGGCCATGACGGCTCTTCTTAAGTTCCTGCAGGAGCTCGCGTACAACAAGGCACAGCGTGTCATGTTTGACCAGAGCTCTGCAAACGGCATTTTGCTGTTCCGCGAGCTGAGCAGCGTCGTTGTGGCGTACGGATCCAGAATACATCAAGTGAGCATCACCAAGAACCCGTACGCGGACAAGTACAAGGGCGTGTCGCTGTGTCTGGGGATTTTGTACCGTGCACTCGGTGGCAACTACGTGAACTTCGGCGTGTTCAAGCTCTACAACGACCAGTCGCTGGATGCTGCGCTGGAGGTTGCGTTGCAACTCGTGCTCTCGATCCCACACGAGGATTTGATGAACTACCCGAAGGTCAAGAACTCCTACTACTTCTTCCTCGAGATCCTGTTCCGCAACCAGATCGCGTCGGTCGTGGCTCTCGACAGCAGCATCTTCAGCCAGTTGGTGCAGTCGCTTCACGAAGGCATCAACTCTATCGACCTAGGCATTGCTGCACAGTGCGCCACCGCCGTGGATCACTTAGCGTCGCTGTACTACCACGAGTTGAAGAAGAAGCGCGATACGCCCACGAAGCACACGCTTGTCGCCCACGTGCAGAACAACCCAGCCATGTGGTCGATGCTGCTGACAGCACTGTTCGACTTGCTCGTGTACGGCGATGCTTCGTCGCAGTGGGCGCTTTCGCGACCGATTTTGAGCTTGACCTTGTGCAGTGAGGAGGCGCTGAGCGAATACCAGCAGTCCCTCATCTCATCGCAGCCAGCGGAGAACCGACCGCTCCTGGAAGAGGCATTCACATCGCTGTTTTCAGAGATCATGCCGAACCTCGAGGCCTCGAACCGCGACAAGTTCACACAGCGCCTGGGTCACTTCCGCAACACACTGCGAAGCTTCTTGACCATCCAGTGAGGTGGTCAAGTCGCCCAAGGTACGTAAACGTAGCACACCAGTACGCAGACTCTGCTTCGTTGACGACGACTACGTGGATGGAAGTTTAGAAAACAAGACAGGAGTTGGAATGGACGTAGTAGTGATCGCAGCTGAAGCAGAGGAGAGCACAGGGTGGGAGAAGATACAGCTAGCTAGCTTTGGAGATGCCGCAGCAGCATGCTGTCATCGAGGAGGAATAGAGATGCGTTGCTCAAGGTCACAGCTAACAAACAGCTCAAAATGAAATTGTGATCAGGACCGAGTTGGTATAATACACAGGCTTCATTCACTCTACACTTCTACGATCAGCGGCGACGTGGGGTTGCGTCCGCCATTGGATGTGTACGCAGGCCGAGAACGAGAGGAGTCGAGGCCCAAGAGCGGAGCCTGGTATGACACCTAGTACGCACGGAAGCAAAGTTAATGTGAGCTTCTGCGGGATGAGGAATGGACGACGTGCGTACCTCTGCGACGATGGGCTTAGTGGTGACGGGGTACGAGATCTCGATCCACGAGCGGCCACAGGAGCGCATGAGCCGCCACTCGACACCGATTTTAGCGAAGCACGGCCGCTTGTTGATGCGCAAGACCAGTGCGCGGACGTATTGCTCTGCCTGCGAGTCAGCACACGAGGTATTAGCCGCACACGTGAGGAGTTCACGTACGGGGAGGAAGCGTACGTCTTTGATGCAGAGGTTGGGACACAGTAGCGAGATGCCGAGCGTGCAGGGGCAGCACACATAGCCACAGCACATGCAGAAGAAGCACGGCCAGTAGTCCTTCATGGTGTTGTTGATCTGGTTGATCGCCGTGGCGAAGTCTGCCTGCTGAACCAGCGGACTGAGCTCCGGTGGGAAGTCGTCGTCGTAGGCGCGTGCGATACCCGTCACAAACCGCATTTGCGTGGGGTACAACCGCACAGATTCATACTCAGGAACACCATGGGGCTTGAGGTTGACGATGTGCGGCTGTGGCAGTAGGATAGGACCACTCGGGTCGGAGGAATGCGAGCTCGTGGCGACCATCGTGGTCGGTTCCACGCTCACGCCCCACTCTACTCTGCTGATCCAAGAACAATTGATTGACCAGCAGCAGCCACTTCGCTATGGGAAAGAATGCGTCGGCGACTCGTCCAGGCGCTTCCGATTGCGTGCCGACTTCGCATCGCTGTGCGCCGTCGAAAGGCGACGCTTTGGATCCGCTGGATCTAGAGAAGATCAGACACCGTTTCGCGTCCAGCAACCTTCGTGCAACATTAATTTACCTTTGTTATGTGATATTGATCCTGTGTAGATTGGATAGTGTCAAGAAACCCACACCAAAATGACGAAGCAAAGGTGATGAAGCGTGTGATGGACATGAAGGGTGTCCGTGTTTCTGTGTGTTTACATGGTTGTGCTTCTCTCTACTGCGTGGCTGCTACAGCCTCCCTACTGAGCCCGTGGGCTGTTGAGTCGTAAAGCGATCAGCCCATCCATCGGTAGGTAGGCAGGCGGTTTCCGTCCTCGTCGAGTTGGCAATCCCGGTTCAAACAGACCCAGATGAGCTGCAGCGTCGACTGCTTCACGCCGTCCTGCGAGCGGATGAACACGGCGCCGTGGTGCTGGCAGTGCGGACACATGACCTCGTCGTCGCGCTGGAGCGTCGGGTCGTCGATGACGTCGGCCGGCAACACGTCCAGCTGCACACTGAACAAGACCGACAACAAAGGCGGAAGACGCACAAACACACGCCCATTGTCAGTATCTACCTACTCAAGAGAGAGAGAGGGAGGAAGAGGAAGACGCACCGCGTGTCCTTGACGATCTCGTTGACATAAATACAGTTCTCGTCGATCTCTTCGGCCTGGCCGCAGTTCCGGCAGCGGAACATCAAGCGGCGCATCTCGCGGTCTTGGCTCGGGTACAACATGTTGTTGCTACATCACCACATTAGATTCGCATCGTTAGGATTCCATTCGCCATGATAAGGAACCTCTGGTGCGTGGGTGAGAGGAGTGGACAAGCGGCTCCATAGCGAAGGCCACAGAGCCACTAGAAACACCGCATCAGCACAGCTACGTAGCTGACGACACCATCTATCGAATGCGCATGTAAATTGCTCTCTTGTACGCACCATTCCCGGCAGAATCGCATGCCCGCAGCCGACATAGTGGCTTCGCTTGGTGCTCGCGTGGCGTGCGCTTTGCGAGGTTGGAGGGAGTTTATCAACTGCTCCAGTCAAGCGGAGCGCACGACCTTCGAGCAACCTTCGCACAACCGACTACTAAGTACGTATCTCGACTCACCTGCGAACTTAGTGAGATCTTTAGAAGACGCGCATTGCCAAATCCAAGTGGAGATGGCGACCAATGCGTCTGGAAATGAGGCGCTACGTGCCCTCCACGCGAGTCTCGCAAGCGAACGCGAGTGGCGTAACATCCAAAACGCTGTCGTGACTGCATTTGGTCGGATTGTGGTGGTGCTGGAGGCGCAAACCCGTCAAATTGACGCCGTAATGAGCCGATTAGAGCGCCTGGAGTCGTCTCGAGCGAAGGAATTGGACGCGAAAATGGAGGATTTCCGCGCTTTCACGGCGAAAGAGACGAAGAGAAGCATAGAAATGAGTAGCGAGCAGCTGATGGAGCGTCTGCGTGTTCAAATGGATGCGCGGTTGGCTACACATACGGCGAAAATGGAGGAAACGATGGCTTTTCGGTTGTCAGACGTGCAGAAAACGGAGCACACGAAGCGCAAGGAGATGGAACAAGTGATACGAACACAAGTGGCGAAGGATCTGGACGATACTTTGAAGCGAGGGCCACATGAAGACGTGAAGTTGGATGTTGTGGAGCGTCAGTTGAAGCGGCTGGAGAAGAACATGCGCGTGATGGAGAAGAATTTCACGACGCAGTGGTCGACGTGGCAGCGAGAGCTGAGTGCTACGCTGCAGTCAAAGGCGTCTCTGGATGACTTGGCATCGTACCTGGAGACCAAGTTGCTGTCGATTCAAACCAAGTTCGCCTCGGTTTCGGAGATGGAGCACGTCAAGTCACACATCCAAGAGCTGCTGGAGTCACAGACACTGATGAACGAGGACATGGAGCAAGTCCACGAGGCCTTGGGACGTTTGGAAGGAGCCACAGAGACGGAGCAGATGAAAAGCCACATCCACGAACTGCTCAGCATTGTGGAAAAGATGCAGAATGAACAATCAGCACTCAAGGCTCTGACGATGGATCACACCAAGCAGACGGACCAGGACACGGATACGAAGCACGCAGTGTTGAGACTCCATGACGCGGTCAAGAGCGTGCGTCGCAGTGTGGAAACAGTGGCCAAGCGGGCGGAGATGGAGGCGCTGGGCGAGCAAGTCGCTGTGATCCGCAAGCAATTGCGGAGCGAAATCTACCAAGCACGATATGTACGTAACCCTCTGACTTTGGCAGATTTTCAACTGTACTCACAGTGCATTTATCGCAGATTTGGAAGGAAGGCCGACCGACAGCCAAGCAAACCGTCCCGTGGAGCTCACAGGCGGTCAACTCCAACGCTGACGTGTTCGTGTGGCAGCGCAGCCAGCAAGACACCGTCACGACCATGATTCCAGGACTTTACCATCTCCAGGCAGCATTCTTTACCCGCTTTTCACCGACTTTGCAAGTGCTCGTGAACGGCGAGCCAGCTCTGATCCTCACTAACACAGAGGAGACGATCGAAGCACGACACGGTAGCAACCAAGAGAAGGACCCCTCGTTCTCGAGTCCTTCAATAAGTGAGCTTGGCACACGGCGACGCCGACTGAACCACAGTGCCGGAGATCTCGTGGGTGTGGAGATCGCCGCCTTTCTCGCGCTGCCCGCACGGGCGACGATCGCAATCAGCTATGACATCGATGAACGAGCACAGGGCTTTCTGAATCTACGCAAGTTGTAGTTAGAGTCATTGTTAAACTGCGCTTGTTTGTCTGGTGGGAGTACATTCAAAAGAAGTAGTTGGCGTTCAGCGGCGTCGCGAGGCCGTACGGCGCCTGAGGCGTGAAGTGCTGGGGAGGAGCAACGAACGCTGCTGGCGACGCTGCTCGCGTCTTGTCTGGCGACTTGCGTCCGTACTCAGAGTCGAGAGAGATCGAACCGCTGCTGCTATTGCGGCTACGACGACTCGCGCGTCGAGAGCTCGGCGACTTTGGCGGTGAATTCGCCTCTTCGATCGCAACTGAGTCATCAAGAAGCGATGGGGGCGCCAAGATGATGGCAGGAGATGACGCACGGTGCTTTGCCGGGCTGGCGTGGCCATTACTGCTAGAGGAAGCCGCGTGACCGTTCGTCTGGCCGTTTGTTTGGGCTGTAAAAGGAGACATCGCGCTTACTGAAGTCGGTGATGCAGCACGAGCCGAGTCGTCCGTCGTGGTTTCGCTGCTATCCGTGTTGTGGGCCTTGACGTTCGCTCCATTTACGACTGTGCGAGCAGACGCCACGATTGATCCGCGACTGCGGCTGCTGCCGACGTTCGCTCCGCCACTCTGTTCAAAGTCGACTGCGAGCGCCTGCAGTTGACTGTTTGTCACCTTGAATTTGCGGGCCCTCGCCAACACGGCTTCGGTCTCTGCTCCCACAAACTGAGGCTGCGCCGCGCAATTCAACGCGTTAGAAAGAGTAACATAGCATCCAAAGGTAGTGGCCCACGTACGGCAATGTTGTGAATGTCGTACAGCACCTGGGGCATCTCTTCAAACGTTGAGGCAAGCATGTGGTGCTAATAGAACCATCTCAACAATCAGTTCTGTGCGTAAAACCAACACCCACAGCCACGTACCTGCAGTGCCTCCATGAGCGCAAGCGCGACTCGGAAGATGAACTTCCATCCGCTCACGAAGAATCCGTCCAGTACACGCAGCACGAGGTCGTAGGACAGAGCGTCCATGTTTGTAAAGAGCGTCATGAACCAGCTAAAGCAAAACACGCAAAAATGAGTATCGGCATGCCGTCGTTTGACAGGCCTAACACACGTACGTGGTCGTGATCATGCTCACTGGAAACTCCATCTCCTTCAAGTGGGCGTGTAGTTCCGGGAGATGGATGGCGAGCAGTTGCTCCAACTATGCCAGAAACAGGATATCCGTTAGACACAATGGTCAGTTTGCAAAGGCCGCCGACACAACACACTCACTTGGTACACGCGCATTGTCAGGTGCGGCAGGCCTGGTCCGTAGAGCTTGTCGAGTTCAAACTGAGGCGAGACCACGAGGCTCGTGAGCATCCAGAACGCATCACTTTCGTTCCAGTCGACCACCGAGAGAAGCAATGCTGCGACGTGGTCCATGCCCTGGCAGTAGCCGATCTCCGAGTTCACACTCGCAAACGCCCGCAGCACGTTGGTGAGGGACGTCTTGCGCAGCGCCAACGGAGTCTCGAGCGTGGACGCGCCTGCACTTTGGTACGCCTTTCGGTGTCCAGCAGCGTTGGTCTTGGGCAGCGACTGCCGTCGACGCAACGACGACACGCCGAACGTTCGACTCACATCGCCCTGGATCTGGGCGTCAAACTCACCAGACGAAGACCCTGACGTGTAGTCGTCACACCGAGCGAGAATGAACTCGTAAACGGTCTTCCAGACAGATCGACGAAGCGGTGAAACGTGGGCGCCAAGAAGAGCGTGGCACGTGACTGATCCGTGCTCGGTCGTCGCTGTTTGCCGAGGTGAGTCCATCGCGCTGCCTTCGTCGTCGAAAGCATCACCACCGTCGCTGTCCGAGTCGGAGCTGTCGATTCGCGTGCGGATTACTTCGGCGAGATCGGCAATGTACTGCTTGGTCTCGTCGTTCTTGAGCCACTGGGCCTGCCAGAGGAATGCGCGCCACTGCGGCGTCGGCAAGTCCTGCGCGATAACGCACTTAGCTTCGCATTTGTTGCGCTCCAGCCCTCGGCGCATCGTGCGGGACACAACCGACAGCGTTCGAATCTCACGCAGCGTGAACAGCGGACCGGCGTGGCGCAGCACGACGTTCCACGTGCTTGTCGATCCAAAGCAGATCGCGTCTCGGAGCACGCGAAGGGTGGTATCCATCTTCTCCACCGCCTTTTTCGCGCGGCACTGGGCGATCTTGAGCGCCATGAGAAGCTGTCTGTGAGCGAGAGCGAGCTGCTCGTTGGCGTCCGCCGTCTCACGAGGAGCGAACTTGTGTGCGGCCGGCACCTTGACAGCGATGGAGATGGGGCTGCCCATTTGCTTCGCGATCTCAGCTTCAATTTCGCTCATATCACAGCCACACTGCTGCGCCTCCAGTCGCAGCTTGGTCTCCTCGCGCTTCTTCGTACTGAGCTGGGCCTCCGTGGTCGTCGTGATGTCCTTGATACGCTGCTCGAGCTCATGGTTTTCTCGGATCACGCGGCGAACTTCGAGCAAGCTGCGGTCTTTTTCAGCGTCTTCGTAGCACTGCGAGCACACTCGCTGGCGGCGAATCGGAGCCCCCGGACACAGCGCCATGTCGATGAACTCAGCGCAGCACGTCGCACAGAAGATGTCGAAGCACATGCGGCAGTGGTGGCGGCGGCACTGCACAGTGGAAAAGGACGAGCCGCAGCTCTGGCACTGGTCGACACCGACGTCGTCTTTCCAGAACTTGTCCTGGTGGGCGATGGGGAATTCGTGCGGCAGCGGACGGTCCCAACCGGGGAGAATGCGGTCGACGATGGAGATGTACTCGATCAGTGCATCTTCGAGACCAGCGTCGTGGCTGCTGAGCGCGTCCCATTGTCGCCTGCAAGATCAATCATAACAGTCGGCTTGTGAGAACACGATCAAACCCAGTCAACAGCCAGAAGGAAGTGTACATGATCGAGCCGGGACCGCCCATGTAGCCGCCGCAAAAGCCAAAGAGCCGCGTGAAAACTACAACCAACCGAGCATCGTCAGAGATCAACGTACGGTATACACACCAAGCAAAGACGCACGTGAAGTCTGCGCGTTGGTCGTCTGGGCGGCGCTGCTGATAGCGGCCGATTCCTTCCGCTCGCGGCTTTTCTCGGCCGGGCCCTAGAGAGAAAGAACGGCAAATTAGTCGGATTCTCTCCCTCCCTTCCTTCTCAGGTACCAGTAAGTGTACAGTACCTGTTCGATGAAGCACTGCAGACTGAACAACTGCGTCTCTTCCTCTTGGAGACAGCGGATCACGAACGGATCGACGGCGCGCGCTGATCCATTGTAGAACTTGTTCAACACAGACGACACGAGCGAGTTCGCACGAAGGAACTTGAGCCGCAGCGCGTCCTGCGTCGACGGCGCGGCACACGGCGACGCTGGCGACGTCACCGCATGACTTGTCGACGAGAAATCGGCTTCAAGATCGCCGTCCAACGTATGGAAGGACGAGTTGTTGGTGGCGGTGGTCGCGACGGGCGACGACGGCGACGACACCGCCAGCGGCGAGTTCATCACCATCATGGCTGGCGGTCGGCCGGCCACTTGTCGCTGCTGGCAGACACGGAGACTGTCACAGGCAGCTAGCTAGCACACGCGACGCTCGCCTCCTTAGCGTGTCCTTTCGCTCCCTCGTCGGCTTTCAGAGGCGCTGATGGACAACGGACTGGTAGAGATTGTGACGGCACGCGCGTCGGCGGGGGATGGGAGTCGGCGCCTGCGGAATCCTTCGAAGGACACCGAGCCAATCAGCTTGGGAACAGCGTGAATGAGCGGCTCGTGGGCGTCGAAACCCAGTGGCGTCGCACTGGCCTCTTACTTTCAAGCAGTGAGCCGTTGTGGCGCAATGATCGCATCTCTTCAAGATTGAAGGCGAACTTAGCCGATGCCGCCATTCTCGTTAAGTGCGCTTATCCGCATATTATCCACATCTTCAGATGTTTTTTTTCTGTCCCCTACAAATACCAAGTGAGAGATATTTCATCGCGAGTTCCAGACCTTTTTTCTAGTTTACAGATCGAGAAAAATGTGTTTTGCGTGGCGCATACTTTTTGTCTCGTATAGTAGCCCTTCATATCGGACCTCTTCATCGTACCCTTTGGCTGGGCACTCTGATCAAACCAGAATCCGTGTGCCTGTCCGAAGGCCGCCATGTCGAACTACTCGGGCAGCTCCAAGCGGCGCCCTGCGCCCGTGGCCACGCAGATCGCCATCAACGAGGACTCCAATGCAGAAAACTCTCCGCTGCTCGCGGCGAGCTCCATCGCGTTGAATTACAACTCGGATTCCGCGATGTACGGCCGTGAAAACCGCGACCGTGCGTGTCCCTGATGCTTCCTGTGGCGTGGTTATGGCGTTTGTATGATGCTGACAGTGACTGTGGCTTTGTGTGGACGACTGTAGAGCACCGCCACTTCTTCTATGGCCCGGGCACGCACTACAGCACGACGATGCCCAGTGACGACGAGGAAGACGACGGCGATTACTTCCCGCCGAGCTATACGCAGCAACAGAATAACACGGCGGCGCTCGTGCCACGCGGCAACTGGCGCGGCTTCGGCAAGCTCACGAGCTCCAACAAGAGCAAGCGCCAGTTGCAGCAGGGAGGCAGTGGCAGCGGTGGCAGTGGCGGAAGCACCAACGGCACCAACGGTAGCACGGTCAACCGCTTCACGCGCCGCTCGCGCATGCGCAGCATCAAGAAGCAAATGCGCGAGCCGCCGAGCATCCAGAAGATGCGCGTGTCGGCGTACTGCACGTGCGACCAGCTGCAGATCTTCAAGTTCCTCAAGTGGCTCGACCGCATCGAGACCGGCCAGTTGCCCGGCGGCGAACTGAATCCGGACGGATGGAGCCACAAGATGTACATGGGCGCCATCCACTCGACCTGCGCGCCGCCAGTGGACGACAAGTATGTTTCTCCATATTCGCTGATTGATGCAGGTAGAATGCTGACTGTGTTGCCTCCCATCAGCAGCGACGAAGAAGCCATCGTGCCGATGGCGTATCGCCAGAAGGACGTGTTTTACTTCGGGTGTGTGATGCCACGAGCAGACAATCTTGCGCTGTCATGTTACTAATGTGATTGACTGTGTGCACTGTAGAACGGGCTGTACGGTCTTCTGGGGCTTGACGCGCACGGAGGAGCAGGCGCATCTCCGCGCGCTGAGCAAGTTCTCGATCGGCCCCGTGAAACAGATCGAAGTTGAAGACATGGACTTCACCTACGGCGAGATCAGCAGTATCATGAACGACGCGATCACGCTGAGTAGTAATCGCGCGTCCGAGAAACTCGCGATTTCGTTTGCGATGGCCCAGTCCGCCAAGCTCGACGTCTTCGAAGAACGCGTGGAGGAGACGATCCAGGAAACCAAGCATATCCCGCAGAACCTGGCCGCCACGGGCTCCATCGACTACTCGCAGAAGGACATCTCGAAGCTCATCGGCCGGTTATTCATCGAGGTATGGCTATCTCTCAATCTCAATCGCCCTTGGGGCGACGTCGGTACTCATTGTTGAATGTGTTTTGTGACGACAGCGTAACGATGTCAATCTGAATTCCGACATGCTCGACGAGCCCGACTTCTTCTGGGAGGACGACGAGTACGAGCCGCTGTATCGCAAGGTCATGAAGTACCTCGACGTGGACAACCGTGTCCACATCCTGAATACGCGTCTCGACATCCTTCGCGAACTGTATGTCATTCTGTCTAGCGGTTGTTGTTGTGGATGATCCTGTTGCTGACTGTGGTGGACATGTGATGTTTCCAGGCTTGACGTGCTGAGTCAGCAGCTCGCTCACCGCCACTCGACCCACCTGGAGTGGATCGTGATTTGGCTCATCGTCGCCGAGGTGGTCGTCCAGATCGTATGGAATATCCTGATCAAGGACATACTCGGCTTCTTCCCTCGCTCGGACACCAACGAGTAAACCATCGACTCGTGTGGCGGCGTCGGCCAGCAAATATCGTCGTGAGAAAACCATTACTGGATCGTGATAGGGGCTCTGTCGTCGAGCCGCAGCAGGGGCATACTGCATTCATGTTTGAATTCATTTGATTTGACTCCATTTGTTTATCGATCTCTAGATCAGTCGATGCTGGGACTTCTCCCTCTTGCGCTGCTTGATCGTGACGATCGTTCGTCGGGCAAGTCGCTGCGACTGCTTCGAGCGTGCCGACATCGAGCCACTGCCCGCCAGTGCACCGAGTGTATCGC
This sequence comes from Pythium sukuiense, assembly GCA_023334995.1. Taxonomy (NCBI): domain Eukaryota; phylum Oomycota; class Peronosporomycetes; order Pythiales; family Pythiaceae; genus Pythium; species Pythium sukuiense. The sequence goes on from JAADVL010000109.1 coordinate 49,895, forward strand.
TCAGATCTTTGCCGTCAGTTCCCGACGCTGCACTTGTACTGGACCGAATGCTATGCGTGCGCTGGACTCGGCGTGTCAAGTGCAGCCGCATCACTCGTTGGAGAAGCAGTGCTGCGGACTCGGCTGTGAACAGCACAGGGCGTCCACCGGCGTCGCATTCGCTTGCTTTTCGTGTCGGAGCTGCGCGTTCACGACGCCGTGCGGCTAGCTGCTGCATCGCGTGGCGTCGCAACAAAAAGTGTTTGCACACTCGTTGCAGTTTGTTGGCGAAGACGTCGAGTCGCTGTCGCCGTTTACTTTCAAGCTCCCTCTTGGCGTGCTTGACCTGCTCGCGAGAGCGGAAGACCTGTTGGATCCGGCCCGCTGCGGTCGTCTGCTGCACGAATGTGATGCGGCGCACGCGGCTACGAGCGAGGAAGCCACGGATACGCGCCTGAATAGCGACTGCAGCACGCTGGTGCTGCTCCATCTCACGGCGTCGGGCTTCGCGCTCACGCTTGCGCTCAGCCTTTTTCACCTCGAGTTTCTACGACAACGGAATGAGCACTTTCATGAGGAGAGACAGTATCGAACGACGAACGATCCATTGGACAAACGAACCTCTTGGAGCTCGTCGTACTTGATTTTCATGAGCTTGGTGCGGGCTTCGACCTTGCGCTCCCAGCTCTCCGCTCGCAGTTTGCTATAGAGTCCATCAATCAGACACCAGTAGTTGATAGCCAGCCTCATCAGCTAGAAGGCGCACCTTTTATCGATGGACGTGAGACTATTGTCATTAAACGGACCGGCGACGAATTCTTGTGTGAAGCCGGCATGCCGCGCGTGCTTGGGCACACTTAGCGCTGAGTCCGGGATGTCGAGGTGGCGTCCATACTCGTAGCTGTATAACAATTCCCATCAGCCATCCCATTTTTTGTATCACTCAAGTTACCAATACGAACCCGGCGGTCGTGCGGTAGAGTGGATGTTCGGCCCGGCGCATGAGCTCAAGTTTGCTGAGCGATCGGGCCTCGCGAGGCGGTGCTGGACTGAACGGCGACAGCGCACTCGTGCGCGCGTGCGGACTGCCGACATTGAGCCGTGGCAGTGTCACGTGGTGATTACTCTGGTTGTTGTTGCTGCTGCGTGGGAGGCCATAGCTATTGAGCGAGAGCATGCTGCACTACGCGACGTCGCGTGGGGAGGCTCGCCAAGATGCGTGCGAGACACACTGAGCCACTTGAGCTTCACGGCTCTCATCGGCTTCAATTGGCTGAAAACGATGGAGACGAGAGTTCGGTTGGCTGGATGAAATTAGCCCGCATCAGACTGTTGTCCGGCATCACGCAGTCCCCTGCATCGAATTCGTCGAGATGGCAGACGCGATGCTGGAACCTTCCTCAACCCAAGCGCCTTGTGTGTTGTTTCCTGTCATTTCTATGGCTTGCATGGGTTGAGTTGCCTTTTTGTGAATGATGGTTTATTTTCAGTGAGTGATGGTCTTTCATCCTTCACACGAATGGATTCTGGATCCATCAGAAGCCAATTTGCTCCCCACCACAGAGCAGCAGCACGACCTCCTCTCCTCAACTGTACATCACGATGGGAGATTCGAACGATAACATGACGCCCAGTGACGTGCGTCGCGTGTTCCGACAAAACCTGACGGTCGCTGTGTTGGGCCACGTCGACACGGGCAAGTCGACTCTCGTCGGTAACTTGCTGTATCAGTGCGGCTGCTACCCGCAGCGGATGCTCGAGAAGCTCGAGCGAGAGTCGGCGGAAATGGGCAAGGCTTCGTTCAAGTACGCGTGGTTCTGCGACAAGACCAAGGCCGAGCGCGAGCGCGGCATCTCCATCTCGCTGACAGAAGCTCAACTGCTCACTTCCTTGTACTCGATCACAGTGGTGGACACGCCAGGCCACTGTGACTTCACCAAGACGACGGTTCTAGGAGCGTCGTTTGCCGACTGCGCCATCTTGGTCATGTCAGCAACACAAAACAAGTACGAATCCAGCATGACAGAGGGCGGGCTGACCAAAGAGCTCGCGTTGATCACGTTGACACAGGGCATCAAGCAGCTCATCATCGTGGTGAACAAAATGGATGCATTGTCGACGCCGTATGAAGAGGATCGATTCAAGCTGATCAAGGATGAAGTGGGAGAGCACCTTGCCAAGCTGGGCTTCCAGGACGAGATGGTTCAGTACGTTCCAGTCTCGGCGTGGACCGGCGAGAACTTGACGACGCGGTCTGGCATGATGCCTTGGTATGAAGGCGTGCCGCTTCTCGAGCTTCTCGACCAATTCATCGTGCCGCTTCGATCTTCCGACAAGCCGCTGCGTGTGCCAGTGCAAGCCGTGTACAAGATCGGTGGCGTTGGCACCGTCGCCGTTGGCCGAGTGGAGACTGGCGTGCTGCGGCCAGGTATGAAAATCAATATCGGGCCACGCAATTTGGAGGCTACTGTTTTCACTGTGGAGGCCCACCACACGCAGCTAGCTGAGGCTCACCCCGGCACCAACGTCGGCATCAACCTCAAGGGGGTTGAAGCCTCGGATATTGAGCGTGGCTTCGTACTCTCGGATCCCAACCACGACCCTGCCCGCGCCACTCTCGAGTTCACGGCCCAGATCGTGATCGTAGAACACCCAGGCCTGATCACGTGTGGGTACTCTCCCGTCGTCCACTGCCACTCGCTGCAGGTTGCATGTCGGTTCAAGGAGATCCTCGCAAAACTAGACCGGCAAACGGGAGAGGTGCTCGAGAAGAACCCGCCGTCCGTCGTTGAGGGAGATGCGTGCTTGGTGGTGCTTGAGCCTTCGAAGGCAACTGTGTTTGAGGCGTTTCGAGAATACCCGTCCATGGGGCGCGTCGTCGTCCGCGACGGCAAGCGCACAGTCGCCGTGGGCGTCATTCGCTCCGTCGTGAAGAAGGAAGTCCCTCGACCATAATGTAATATAGACCAACCAATAAAAAATGAAATTGTGTCCATGGATTGCCCATTATGGATTGCAATCTACTGCAGGGCGGCGCCAAACCGACGGCAGTTGCATTCTCTGGACTGGAAATGGGGAGGAAGAAGGATTGGAGGCAAGTGGCCAGTGGTCTTGGAAGACCTCTTCCTACTACCGGTACAGTACGCGCCATACCGACAAACACAACATCCAGGAAACCAACCCATCGCTCTCCATCAAGAGCAACTTCAACCTTCAATATCGACACAGCCGCGCTGTCACAGATGCGACGGGCCGGCGAAGAATGCCGACACGCGCATGTTGGCCCAACGGGGCTTGCCATGGGATCTACAGTACTAATAAAAAATGCACGAGCCTGTCTTTCTTGCTGAGGTCACCGCCCATTTTCGCAGTCGGTCACCACACAGCGGAAATGAGAAAATGGGAGAATTTCTGAATCGTTGGTGTTGGTGAATTGGTGGAACACCAACAGAAGTGGGGATGTTGCCAACGGTGACATGCTGCCACGGAATGCACAGCACCAGGCCGAAATGGAGCCACTTTGGGCCATCAGAACATAGGTGTAGGTTTGATTCCCCGACCCCTTTATTCGAGCATGAATTCATGAAGTTTCGCGTCTGCCTCTTCTCCCACAGTTGTCGCAATTCGATTAGCAGTCCCACACCCGTTAAGAAGGTTCTGGCCAATCAGCATGCGTGGATCGCCCCCAAACGGCGAATCTCGTGCACTTCCTCGTTTCCAGGGGTTTCCAGAAGGAAGCTTTGGCGGACGAGTCCAGTGCGCTGTGCTCCGGACGGTCCTCTGCATAATCCAGTGATCAAGCGCCGCATCCTGCCCACAGTGCCATCACATCACAAGAAGTGAACTTGGCACCACAAGCCCCATCGAAGAGGAAGACTTGGCGACATTGATCTTCCAACAACACTTGGCGGCACCGTCATTCCTTGATCTTCCTCCCGCTGCAGTATCGATCAATCGACCGACTGCTGATTGATCGAGGACCGATCGTTGGCGATTCATTCTCCGCCGCATCCTCCGTTGGCGCTTCCGCCAACAAAAGCTCCTCCATCGTTGGCGCTTTCGCCAACAACAGCGCTCTTCGAGGAGCTCTTCCGAATGAACACGTGCGCCGTGCAGCGCGTGGCGACGCTGCAGGCCGCCGACCACATCTGCATCTGGGACAAGACGCGCTGGCCCTTCCGCTATACGCATCACGGCGTCGTGTACACGGCGGGCGCGACGGCCGAGGAGATCGTGATCGCGCACGTGTGGAGCCGCATCGAAGGCTTCCGCGAGTCCCACGCCGACTCGAGCTTCCGGCTCACGTCGCTGGCCGAGTTCCTCAACGACAGACCCGTGTCCGACATGCGCCGCGTCCAGTACAACTCGTCGTTCCTGGGCGACGCGTTCTCAAAGCTCGGCGAAGTGCACCGCTCGCGAAGCGACATCCCGCCCGTTGTGTTGGCGAGATGCAATTTTTTATTGGGATTGGGCAAAGGCCACTTCAGTATCCTCACAATGAATTGCGAGCACGTCGCACTGTGGTGCAAGACAGGCGTCGTGTGGTCCAAGCAGCTCTTCCACAAGGTCAGCGCCAAGGCGCCGTACGTGTCACGCAAAGCCACGGATTTATTGCTGCCGCTGGACAAGACACTCGACAAACTACGGCAGGAATGTCTCGAGAGGAACCGCACGCTGCAGCAAATGAATGGCAAGCGCGTGTACCTGCAGCTCAGCGAGACGCGGTTCGTGAAGCGCTTCGGCGAGCAGCTCAACGTCGTACACAACGACCCGGCCGAGAGCGACTTTGCCTTCCGCCAGACGCCGACGTCGTTCATTGTCCGTACCGAGTTGCAAGGATATAACAACCTCAAGGTCACACTGGAAGACGCCGTGACGGGCGAGTACCTGTGTGCAAAGGCCAAGAGCATCAAGATGCTGCCACGACGCTCGTACCACCGAGAGAGCATGTTCAAGTTTGAGTATACGTGGAATGGAGAGCTCCAGAGCCGGCGCCATCGACGGTGGTACGTCGGTGCACAGACTCGCGACGGACTGCTGCGGACGTTCAATGTGAGAGACCGCGCGGGCATTTTTAAGATTGTGGAGGCGGATATGGTCGACAAACTCAGCGTTCCGATCGATCCGACGACCATCACGGCCGTCGAGACGCCGAGCGAAGCGTCCCGTTCAGATACCGACAAGTCGACTTTTATGGCCAAGCTCAAGCGCGTGGTCACCGAGGACGACGACGTGTCGTCAGAGGGAAGCACACCGACGTCTGCTTATTGGGTCTCACGAAGCTGACGTGTTGCATTGCTTGGCTGTGGACGTCGAGTCGAGTCGGATGGGAGCGCCTGTACCATAGTGGCTGATGTATTATGAGTGCTTGAACAATGCCAGCATTCAAGTTGAAATCATCTTCGGTTCTGTGGATAGAGGGTGTGGGGTTCCATCCTAGTATAGCCCAAGAAGATGCGTTCCAAGTCAGCACCAGCACAGATGCAAGTGGAAGCCTTCGGGTTTCACTCGGGCTGTCAACCCGCATTTGGCGTTCCCGGTGCATTGATTGTCTGCTCCATGACTGCGTCAACCCGCATTTGGCGTTCCCGGTGCATTGATTGTCTGCTCCATGTCTGCGAACATGCAAATCGATTTCGACGACATCGACGACATCGACTTTGACGATGGGAGTTCGGTCGATGGGGAGACTACGACTGCGACGCCAACCAGTACATTGAGCCGAGATGGCCGAGACTCCAGTCGCAGCACGCATCAATGAGCACGCTAAAGCGACAGACCACGCTGCCGACACGAAAAGGTACCAAGTGGACTCAATACACGCCGTTCTATTCGCTCTACCCAGTTAAGGTCGCAGCAAAGCCCGTGCTTCTCAAGCCGATTGCAGAAAGCTTGCAGGCAATGTCAACCACCAGTGAGCAACTTGATTTAAGCTATGATGGCTTGCCAGAGCCAGCGCCTCAATCGCTGTGTCGATCACAGTCCTCGGACGCACTCACCACCCACGAATTCACGACCCGTAATGCTGAAACACACAGTGACGCAGACGCCGCTGTCGCTGCTAGTCATCACACCAACCCAGTTCAATTGGTCACCATCTGTACTGAGACTAGCTCAATCAGCAGCAGAAATCGATGATCCACACGCAGAGACTCAACCACAGCAGTTGCATGTTCGTACCAACACCAAAATCGCCAGCATGCACCATGAACCTCGAGTGCTGGCCAGCGTCCCGTGCAAAGTCGTAACATCTACTCTATCTCCAGCATCACCCACACGTTTGCCTCAACTTAAGAACAGCGAAGTTGCCGCCGAAGCCGAACACAATGGCAGTCTGTATCACCAAGACATCTCCGAAATACGGGCACAGCTCGCGGATTTAGAGCGAATCTCCCGCGAGAAAGTGTGAGTCCACGAAGAAGGTGGGCTGGAGAAATCACTTCTGCTACGGCCATCTCCTTCTTTCCCAGTTCCATCTTGGCTAACATTACCAAGAAACACCAAGGCGGCAATTCAATCCCGACTGAAGGGGGGTCAAACGTTGCAAGCTCGCCATCGGAGACCATCCCTGATAGGCAAAACTTCATCGACGTCCTTCGATTCCCAATACTCCAGCCCTCCCGCACCTCGCCGCCAATCACTGGGTGAATCATTTACCACAGTAGAATTTGATGAAAACAGCTAAGGAAGTAGAGTGCATGCGTGGTTATCGATATCTGTGAATGATAATACGCTCAGCAAGCGAGCTTCTCCACGACTTCCAGACGTGCAAGCAGGCCATTTGATGATAACCCCCTGGATCACGGCTCTGGAAGCACATACCGTACACCAAACCTCCTTAGTGCGAACACTGGAAGCCGACTTGTTTATTCGCTGAGCTATTCTTGGTGTCAGGGCCACGGGGAGGAGATCAGACAAAACAGTCCGATCAGCTCAGAATTCTCGGTTGCCTGCACAGCTCGCAACACTATGAAGACGTTCGCTCTCAGTGGAGCTTCACACACATCTTTGCAGCGCGTTGTGACCCGATTGCCCGACCACCACGCCCTAGTCGTATCAAGATAGGTTGGTCGCCTACGTCTCAGCGAAATGGACTTCAACGACGTCGAATTCAGCCGATGGGACGACTGTGATGAAGACTGCTGCGCGAACGCTGGTCCAGTGTGGTCGACGGAGAGGATGCCGCAACGCTTCGACACGCTCTTCACGCGACATATCAAGCATTCATCCAACACACTTCAACTGCTCGCGAGAAATTCACCCAAGAAAGTCGCGACTCTATCACAGGCTGAAGAACACGGTACGAGCGAGTCCATGATATCAACGTTGAAGCTGCTCGCTGGATCGAAATCGCTCAGTAGTCTAGAGAAAAACGCGGTTGGACTCTCTGGAAACCCCACCGCTAAAGCCATACCACCACCCACAGTTGCAGTCGCTACAGCAGAGTTCGAATGGCCACCTTCGAGGGAGGAACTTCTCCAGAAGGAGCATTGCCTTCCGACCACGACACAACCACTCCACAGCTATCGACATACCAACAAGAAGGCCCCGCGGCGTCTGAAACAAAGGTCTCTTTCAATCGTGTCATGCCGAGAAGTGCCACCGTCGACTGACACTGGAAGTCAGGAGTCGGATGACATGATGCGAGGCCCTTTGCCGCAGCTTTCTCGCGTACAAGGTGTTCACGACCACAAAAAGCTCCAAGAAAGCCTCGATGGCGATGAACAGAAGGATGATAAAAGAGGGCGGCCGCTCAATCGCCAACGAAGGGATCCTTCGTATAAAGCATGGACACGTCCGGACGCGAACACCGATCAACGTCCGCTTCGCATGTCGTCCACGCTTCCAAAGAACGCGACAGCAGCTCCAATAGCGAACAAAAGAACCGCCAGCTCGCACCTGAAAGTGAGTGATTTCAAAGTTCTACCATCCAGGAGACTCTCAGACGCCACCCAAGCACTGCATTCAACGACAACAACAAAGCGTTTTGATTCAAAATATGCGTTGCCGGTGCCAACGTAGCGGTTGACTTGCGGGACGGCGCCAGTTCAGTCTATATAGGTTCCAGTTAATGCCAGCTTGACGAAGTAGCGCTCCGCTGCCACCTTAAAGACATGCTTTTCACTGCGAGTTCTGAGGGTTCAGCAACTGGGTTTAGTTGCGAAGGACGCCCATGATCGTACCACGCTTGCCGTTGTATCGCCACTCTGGGTCCTCGTGGTCGAGCTCTTTTTCCTGCTCCGCCGTGAGACCCACGCTTGGGTTCGACTTGAGCGTGCGGAACGAGACGAACGGTGCTGGGAAGTACGGCACCGCGACCTCCATCGGCGTAGTGGCTGGCCACATGCGATCGCCGAGAAGACGGCGGTAATTCAGATCGCCCTTCAGGATCACCAGCGTCGCCTCGGTCGCCAGGCGCGTGTGCAACTCCTTCGGGATTTCCCAGTAGAACGTGTATTTGTTCCAGAAGAGGTCGGCATTCATCGTGAGCTTCTTACTGGCGACAAACGCAGCGAGTCGTTCACCGAGCGCCTGGATCTCAGGCGTGCGCTTGCTCGTGCGCATGGCCTCAATGTGCTCAAGCACATCAGGCACACGCGCGTCTGAGATGTACATGGGGTCCTCCTTGACGTTCATCACGATTGAGCCGCACCATCCATGCGTGAGCAGGTGATCCGCCAGCGCCAGGTCCAGCAGCAGCTCCGTACCGCAGTTGTCGTTGATCCACTGCACGCAGATCTCATCCACAGGTTTCTCGTGGCGCTTCTTCTCAAGGAACGCGGTCACATCGTCGCTCTGGTCCACTAACAAGTACTTGTCTTCGATCGCAAGCGTCGCGTCCACGCCGCTGATCGTGTCCTTGACCTTGGTGTAGCACCCGTCGGCCTTGTTGCCCCACAGACACAGCTTGATCAGACGCTTGAGCTGCGCGTCGCGGGTCTTCTCACTGTCCGGAAGTGTCGACACTTCGACGGCGCTCTGCAGCAGCAGCCACGGCGATGTCTCTCCCAGCTCAGCGACTTTACTGGCGTGGAACGGGTCAACGCCCGTCTCGTAGAAGCCCGAGATGATGAGCATCACGTGGAACATGTAGTGCTCCGACATGAACCACGGGCCCTGCTGCCACGTGTAGCCGTGGCCGGCCAGCACCTGCGTCCAATGGTCGGAGCTCGGGCCCTTCTTACCGATGACCTGCTCAGGCAAAGGGATCAACTCATCCTTCTGGAGACCGTCGGCCAATGCATCGAGTCGTGCGAGCTGGTCGGCGCGGAGCTGGTGCGCGTTGCGCTTGGCCACGTCGCGGATGAGCTTGGGCAGGCGGTCAACGTACGAGTCGTGGGCGAACGTGCCAGGCACATTCGAGCGAATGAGATACTGCTGCTCCAACAGCGCGAGAAAGGCGGCAGTTGGCGACGCCATTTTGTTGGATTTTGTTGGAATGGACGAGTTGGTGTTGGCGTTTTTTTGGATGCTTGGACAAACTCAGGAGGAGATGATGACGTCCGTCCAGATTCAGGATGTGTCCCGAATTGTAGAAATGAAACGAGGGATTTGTTTGATGGCGAAAAGCTTCAACGGAGACACTACCGCAAAACTCGGAATGATACAACACCCGGAATGATGAAACAGGCCCGCTCAGTCCCGTTTTGCTGATCTGAATGGCCCAATCAAATCGCAGGATCAGATATTGCAGACCCACTTTTGGAAATCTGACTATGTGGTCCACATAATGAAAAATGCTGGGAAATGCTCCCTGGAATTCACGGTACTACCACATTAAAGCTTCCACGAAGATGGATGAATATCTTCGCTTGGCTCTACTAACCACAAAACGCGGAAGTGTCGAGAATTGAATGGTATTATATGGTAATAAAACCGTGATCTTCTATCTGACAACATGCCCGCGTTGTAGCTATACGAGCACCTCCGTACCATCGATCCCATTGATGATGTCACAGAGTCCTGGTGGTGTCGGTCCCATTGGTAGA
>JAADVL010000011.1:0-128856 GCA_023334995.1 Pythium sukuiense
AAACAACGGCGTGCTTCTCGTACGTGGCGAACGATTCTCGGGACCGCTGCTGATGGAGGCTCTCACGGTGTAAGCAGAAACACTGAGAGAGAGCAGTGCCCAAGACCCGTGCTTCGACCATGCCGACGGAAGAATCACACTCACGAGGGTACTGATCGATCCACTGAGAATGAATTCTAATCCACTGAGTTAACGTAGATAGTCACACCGAACGTACCGAAACGTGCTTGCAGTTCACTATTGCAACATTAGACTCGAATGACTCGTGAACTGGAAACCTTTGGCTGATTTATTGCCATATTAGAGTATTTGGTGTCCTTATTGATTATGTTGCTGTGGGGTTGTTGCAGGCAGTCAGTTGCAGTCACACCTGGATAGCATTCCGACAGAGACCATAGAGTTGCACCTTACTCAGTACTGTGACACTGCTGCATTTGCCGAAGACACCACAGCTATTCCACGACTGCAATGCTCCCGGTCACTGCTGGCAAGGAGGCATCCAGGCGCGTGCTGAAGCTGCCGTCGCATGGGCATTCGAATGGCTCGAGAAAGGGCAGCGCTGGTTTCCTGCTGTGCGGCTCGCTGTTTCGATGGCGGCGCCACGCGCTCGTGCTGCTGCTGGTGGCCGCGATGGTGGTGACGTTGTGGATGCAGACCACGCTGCTGCCTGCGAGTGGGCAGGCGAATGCGATCACTGCCTCGGACACGGTCGCTGCTTCAGAGAATGAGCTGCCGGAGACTCCAGCTAACCCGGGATCAGACAAACTGCGTGTGGTGCCCAGTAGTGTGACCGACGCTGGTGAGACCCCCACAGCAACCCCAGAGCTCCAGGAAGAAGGGACGAAGAATGAGCAGGAAGAACGCCGTCTCGCCGTCAAGGCAGCGATGCAGCACGCGTGGGGAAGCTATGAAAAGCATGCGTTCGGCGCGGATGAGGTCGGACCTATCTCCGGTAAACGCAAGGACGATGTGTGGGGAGACATCGCCTGCTCGCTCGTGGACGGCCTCGATACGTTGTGGATCATGGACATGAAGGACGAGTTCTATCGTGCACGTGACTACGTGGCAAACCACTTGCGGTTTGACCACTTGGGTTCCAAGGGCGACATTTCGATTTTCGAGACGATCATCCGTGAAGTCGGTGGGCTGCTGAGTGCGTTTGATCTCTCCGGCGACGAGGTGTTCAAGGTTAAGGCGGTAGAGCTCATGGACTTGCTACTACCGGCGTTTGAACCAAGCGAGGACGTGTTTTACACGTACTTTAACCCACAGAACCGAACCAAAAAGTTCTCGCCGTGGACGGGAGGCAACGCATTGATCGCCGACATCGGAACGCTGCAGCTCGAGATGAGGTATCTCACTGACATCACGGGAGATGCGAAGTACAAGGAGAGCGGCGACGCGTTTTACAACATCCTGAAGCGAGAAGGGTCTTACAACGGCACTGGGCTCTGGCCGGTGCACTATGACGCCAAGGAGCGATCGTTTGCGCAGTTTTCCAGTATCACAATTGGTGCGTACGGTGACTCCTTCTACGAGTACCTCATCAAAGTGTACATCTACAGTGGTAAGCGCGCAGAGGACGAGTTTCTGCGGAAGTTCTACGACGACGCTGTGCGAGGCATGGCCGAGAAGCTGCTCAAGTTCTCCAAGCCCGACAATTTGAGCTACCTGCAGAAGCTTCGAGTGCCCGGTCTGTGGGGTGAGCGCAGCATGGACCACTTGCTGTGTTTCGTGCCTGGGATGGTGGCGCTGGGCACTCTCCACGAACACACAGACACAGAGAAGAACACGCGGCATATGAAGTTAGCAGAGACGCTGATGGAGACGTGCTACCAAATGTACCACCGCCAAGCCACAGGGCTCTCCCCAGACGTCGTCGAGTTCCCGTACATGGTAGCTGAAGACACCAAGTACAAGCTTCGCCCAGAGGCGATCGAGAGCCTGTTTTACATGTACCGGATCACAAAAGATCCAAAGTACAGAGAGTTTGGCTGGGAGATCTTCCAGAGTCTGGAGAAGTACGCCAGGGTCGAGTACGGGTACGGCGCAGTCGTCGATGTCCGCCAGAATGACACGACTGTCGAAGACAAGATGGAAAGCTTCTTCATGGCCGAGACTCTCAAGTACCACTATTTGCTCCAGGCCTCGGACGACCTCATACCGCTAGACGAGTACGTCTTCAACACGGAAGCTCATCCACTGCGGATCCGTAGAAATGCGTAGATAAATGGAAATGTGTACTAGTCGTGTGTGTGTGAAAGAAAGTATTCACGTTTGGATGTTTGGTTTGCTGTTTTACTTGGCAATGCCACCCGATGTGAGCTGCATTGGGTCCAAGTACTTGTCGAGCTCATCGGCCGAGAGCTTGGTGTGCTCGAGCGCCACGTCCTTGACGCTACGGCCTTCCTTGTACGCGATCTTGGCGATCTTGGCGCCGAGTTCGTAGCCCACAATTGGGTTCAGCGCCGTCACGAGGATCGGATTACGGCCAACGAGGTCTGCGATACGCTTCTCATTCACGCCGAAGCCCTCGATGGCCTTGTCAGCAAGTAAGCGGCAGGCGTGCGAAAGCAGATGCAGCGACTGCAACACACTGTTCGCCAGCACAGGAAGCATGACGTTGAGCTGGAACGATCCCGACTGGCCGGCGATCGTCGCGGTGAGGTCGTTGCCGATCACTTGCGCGCAGACCATGGTCACGGCCTCTGGAATCACCGGGTTGATCTTGCCAGGCATGATACTGGAACCTGGCTGAAGCGCCGGCAGCTCGATCTCACCGAATCCAGCAATCGGACCCGAGTTCATCCATCGCAGGTCGTTCGAGATCTTGGTCAAGCTCGTCGCGAGCACCTTGAGCTGGCTGCTGAGCTCCACAATCGCATCTGGGGCACTCAGAGCCTCGAACAGGTTGTCGTTCTGCTCGAACGGCGCGCCGAGCTGCGTCGACAGGATCGCGCAGACCTTCTTCCCGAACTCAGGGTGGGCGTTCACGCCCGTGCCCACGGCAGTTCCACCAATCGCCAGCAAGCGGACGCGTTCCAGCGCAGACTTTACACGAGCAATGTTCTTGGTGATCTGCGATGCCCAGCCGCCCAGCTCCTGGGCGAGCGTGATCGGCATGGCGTCCATGAGGTGCGTGCGTCCAGTCGTGACCACGTGCGCAACCGTCGCTGCCTTGTTGTGGATGACGGTGACAAGGTGTTCCATCGCCGGGAGGAGCTTCTCACTTGCCTCCAAGTACGCGGCGACCGAGATGGACGTCGGCATGACGTCGTTGGACGACTGGGACATGTTCACGTGGTCGTTCGGGTGGATCTTCTTGTCCTGGAGCTTGCGGGACGCGAGTGTCGCCAGCACTTCGTTCATGTTCATGTTGGTGCTCGTGCCGCTGCCCGTCTGGAAGATCGAGATCGGGAACTGGTCCGCATACGCGTCAAAGTCCCTAGTGACTTGGTCCACAGCGGAGTGGATCGCGTCCTTTGTCTCCGTGTCCATGAGACCGAGTTCGTGGTTGGCCGTCGCACAGGCCTTCTTGAGCTCCGCCAGCGACGTGAGCAGGCGCGGCGTGAAGGGCTGGCCGAAGGGGAAGTTGTCTTCGGCGCGCTGCGTCTGAGCCGTGTACAGCGCGTGGATCGGCACGTTCACGACGCCCATGGTGTCGTGCTCCTGGCGGAATTGCTGGGCCATGGTGGTCTTGGACGTCGGGGGAGGGGGCTTGTGGTGGTGTGTGGGGCTGGAGGCAGATTCGCGACTGACTTCGTGATGCTTGCGCTATGCAAACACAGTCTCTTCAAGCTGCCAGCCTGTGGCTCGAGCCTTTTGGTGCTTGGACGCAATCAAAGGAGCTGCTCATCTCATCTGTGACGCCTTGGGTCTCACATTGGGAAAGGCGGTTGAGGAAGTGTGCCACATGGTGATGTGGGACGCTCCACATCAGATATAAAAAAGCCAAATGGCACTATTAGTGACATGCACTTCAACTGTGGGGTCAAGCCATCCACGCGAGAAGTAGACAGTTCTCGACGCTTTCTTCGACATCGCAGTAGTGTACGAGCTTGGCCTGGAGGCCCAGACGCTTCAGGTAGTCGACACGACCAGCGTCGAGAATGCGTTTGCATTTACGACCCAAAATTGCACGGTCAGCTTGGCTGTAGGGCACACAAACGCCAGGGGTCAGCACGACCGCATCGTGGTGGAAGACAACACTCACAAGCAAGCTACGTACTTGATGCCGAGCACACGCATGACACTGTCACCAGAGACAGACATGGCACACGTCGCCCACGAAGTCATTGCCGCCACATATGCGAACTCCTGGGCGGTAAATCCCTGGGCCAAAAAGTAGTCCGGGCTCACATAGTCATCCCAGCTACACGCGTGGTGGCAGCACAGCGCCACCGCGATGCCCTTGAACAGTGGACTCATCTTGTCCTCGGAAGGATTTGGCTTGGGGATCGTGTGGAGCGAACGCAAGGAGAGGTCCGTCGCTACGCCGCACAAGTGCTTGGACATACCGACGATTGGCATGTCTTTCAGCTCTTGAAAACCCGCCAAGTTCAAATGACGGATGTCGATCTTCGCTCGCACGACCTGCGGCTGCTTCTCGCCAGCAGCTAGCTCTCGAATGAAGTGATCTGCCTTGCCGCGTCCACCTGCTCGATCGATAAGGACATACAGGTTACCCGGAAGCGCCTGCGCCATCGCAAGCGACAGCATTCCGCGCCCAGCACCCAGCTCGAGAAAGGCCGCGTCCGAGTCCAGCAGGCGCACTTCATCCATATTGCCCAATATCGACGCCTGCTGTTCGATGTGACGAAGCACATTCTTCGACGACTTGGCCGCTCGCTTCTCCTCCAACAGCGCATCACAGCATGTGTGGTGGCGCTTCTGAAGAGGAATATCACCGACACATCGGTCGTACGCCGCCTGGATTCGCGCCGTCAAGCCTGCGAAGTCCAGTGCCGCCTAGACGACAAGAGGCATTGTGAGTCAGAGGGTAATATGAACGCGGATATGACGAAAGGCACACGTACCAAGCGGTCGATGAGGCTCTGCTCTTGCTCCGTCGTTGGCCCGGAGTGCTCCTGGCCTTGAGGTTGCGCGTCACTCTCGGCTGGCGCGTCGTCCTCATTCACCGCCTTCTCTGGGGCGGCGGCCTGAGCCGTCAGGTGGGAGCCGGAGTTGATGTTCTCCGTATAGTACGGTAGGCTCTTCATCTCAGCAGCCTGGCGGATGCGGTTGCAGACCTTGACGTGCTTCTCCAGATCGAATGCGTACACCGAGTGGGAGCCATCCAGTGGACACGGCACACGCTTGCGCAGCTCTTCCTTGTGCTGCTGCGACCGGTTACTGCACACCGGACCGCCCGCTGGGAGGTGGTGGCCACAGAACTCACTGCCGGCGATGCTAGATACAGTAATAAACAAGAGATTAGCCCAGAGCCCTTCATAGCATGAGGTCGGAGGGTGGTCTCACCGGTTGTTGCTACAGAAGCGGTTCTTGCGCACGACTTTGAACATGCAGCGGTCCCAGACGCCGGACTTCATGGCCTGCGTCTTGTCGAGCTTGCGCTTCTTGCGGATCTCCTGCTTCAGCGTCGCCTCTTCGCTCATCAGTGGCGGCGGCGCCTCCATCTCGCGCTTCTTGTCATTCGTCATATCGGCCATCGCGACGTACGTGGAGACCTGCATTTGGAGAGGCCATCCAATGGGTCCACTCACTTGATTGGCCAAAATCTATTATTTGCTGGTTTCATTGGGTAAAATTATTAAAATGGAGTGATGGTCCTCATTCTTGGTCGGATCCCGTGGCCGACAACCATGAGGAGCGAATGGGAGGAAAACATCGAGCAACAGGTGCGTGTGCCGCCTTTCTCGCGGAAAGATACTGCGAGCTGGCGGTCTCACACGCCGATTGCTATCTGCAGAATGAGGAGATTGAGGTACTCAAGGTGAGCGCCGTCTGTGGATGTGAGTATGGATGTGAATATAGTGGATGACTTATGGGACGTTTGGCAGTCCATTTTCGAAGACGACGTCCAGCTGAAGTCCGACTATGACGACCCGGGCAGCTCGCGCTCTTTCACTGTTGCGATCCCGGGTCCGCATTCGATTGTTCTCTCGGTGCACTTGCCACTGACGTACCCGTCGGACGACGCGCCGATTGCGATCGTGAGCGAGTCCTTCGGACTCAAGGAATCCCAATGTGACGCCATCATCGAAGACTTGGTGCGTGCCCCTATATCACGTCGACTATATGACATTGGATGGGATATGAAGGGATTGATTGTGGTTTGCTGTGGGTAGGCGACAATCTTCAAGCGCTCGAATGGCCAAGTGTGTTTGTACGAGTGGATCGAGAACGTCCGTGAAAAGTACGCCGACAGCGACTACGATCCGTCTGCAGCTATGGCCGACCTCACCATCGATGGTGACCAAGACACCGTTTCGGATGATGCGCCAACGGCCATTTACGACCCCGAAACATTCAAGTCGGGCCCGCAAACGCTGCGTCCGCGCGTGCGTACAGCCAAGCTCGTGCGCGATCCAAAGCGAGAAGCGCGGCTGCTGCCTCTCATCTACCACGGCACAACCCTCACCGACAGGAAGAGCACCTTCCAGGGCCACGCGTGTCCCGTGACGTGTGTCGAAGACGTCCGCTCGTTTCTCGCGCTGCTGATGGACGACCGCAAGATCGAGAGAGCGATCCACAACATGCTGGCATACCGCATCGTCGGCGACTTCCCCGTCAAAGATAACGACGAAGACGGCGAAGACGCCGCTGGCAGCAAGATGTCCCACTTGCTCGAGCTCATGAAGGTCGAGAACGTGGCCGTGGTCGTCACGCGATGGTACGGGGGCATCCTCCTGGGCCCTGACCGCTTCAAGCACATCAACACGTGCGCTCGACAGGCCATCGAAGACGGTGGCTTCTTGCCATCGTCAGCAGCGTCGTCAGCCTCGAAGAAGAAGGGCAAGCGGTAATAGATCAGTAGGAATCCAAATACAAATTCTCTAGAATAATACGTATTCTTTTTGGACTTTGGTTTGGCGAATGCGCAGCTCAACCTCAAGTTGAACGATCCGCACCGGATGGCGCGTCCTCGACTGGCCTCATGACTACCCGGAAGTCATTTTTGGATCGGCTGCTCTGAGAGACTCCAAAACACGCCCTTTTTCTGGCTCGTTTATGAGAGACTTTCTGAGAGACTCCAAAGCAGACTCCTTTTTGTCCACGTGTGGACTGTGAACGAAGTTTGGATCCACCACTTGGTGCAGTACCGCTTGCGCAAAACTTAAACGACCACATCCGCATACTTTGATCAAGTGAAAGGGATGGGCGGCATCGCCACTGATGTGCGACCATCACTCTGTTGGTAAACGCTCGACGCTTGCCGTCAAAATGTGAGCAGCTCTTTTCGAGTGACGAAGACTGGCCGTGCGTACCCCACTCACAACCGCATTTGCCTTGTGGACGAACGATCGACCAAGCGAGCAACACGCCAACAAGACCACACGTTGCCAGCCAGCCACCCGTACTCTCCGATGATGCCAGTGACTGCTGCCACGCGCTCGGCGGTGCGTCGCGCCTCTGCCACCAAGACCCCGCAGGCTGCGCTCGTGGGCGCCAAGCGATCCATCACCAACACGCCCAAGCGCTCGTGGGACGAAGTGCGTCCGCAGCGCCACGCCGGCGAGCTCGACAACCCGCACCTGTCGCTGCCACGCACGGTCGCCGTGATCGGCGCGCCAATGACTTGTAAGTTCTCTGTGTGCTGTGTGGTTGGTGCAAAGGATGAATCTGACGATGAATGCGATTGATGCGTAGACGGACAGCCTCTGCTCGGCACGGACACTGGCCCAGACCTCCTGCGTGAAGGCGGTGAGTGCATTGCTGCGCATTTGAGTTGGTTGTTTTGGTTGAATGGCGTCTGATGGTGTTGGGATGGCGATAGGACTGCACAAGGCGCTTGTGGACATTGGCTGGTCGGTCGAGGAGACGGGCAACTTGCAGTTCGTGCCTCCTCGGAGAGACGACCCGGTGTTGGATTCAAAGTATGGTATCGCGAAGCACAGCTTCCCGGTGGGCAACGGCCTCAAGCTCATCCACGACGTGTACAGCGAGAAGGCTGCCCAGGGCAAGTTCTGCCTCGTACTCGGCGGTGACCACACCATCGGCGCTGGCTCCCTTGCCGGTCTGCTGAAGGTTCACCCTGACGCCGGTGTGATCTGGGTGGATGCCCACGCGGACATCAACACGCCAGCTCTGTCGGGCTCGGGCAACATGCACGGCATGCCAATTTCGTTCGTGATGAACGGCCTCGTCGACACGTCCAAGATCCCTGGTCTCGAGTGGCTCGCTGACGGACCCAAGATGAACCCAGACCAGCTCGTCTACATTGGTCTGCGTGATGTCGACCAACCGGAGCGTCGTATCATCCGTGATCTCGGCATCAAGGCTTTCTCCATGCAGGAGGTGGACCGGTACGGCATTGGCAAGACCATGGAGATGGCGCTCGACCACCTCTGCGGCAAAAAGGAGCGTCCGCTCCACATGAGCTACGATATTGATGCCGTGGACCCACTCGTGGCTCCGTCGACGGGCACGCGTGTGCGTGGCGGTCTCACGTGGCGTGAGGCCAACTACGTCGCCGAGGCTGTGGCCGAGACCGAACTTCTGGTCGGTCTCGACATGGTTGAAGTGAACCCTACGCTGGCCCCAGGTGCTGGAGCGCAGATCACCATCGACATGGCGCTGCTCCTCATCTCCTCGGCGCTCGGCAACCGCATCCTGTAGATCGTCAGTGCGTACCGGTGTCGAAGACCCAAAACAAGCATTTTACACAAAAATTCGATTGCGAAATGTAGTTTTCTCTCAACTCGGTAATTTTCACCACCGGGTTATGCGTAACCCAATTGTTAGTCACTCTCTTGAGGTAAACATCGTGGATAGTGTCATTTCAGGCCATTTTCGCGTGAAAATGAGCACCACGGCAGCCACGAAGAAGAGCTCCTCGGCGGGCGGCGCTGCGAAGGCCGCTGCCGGTCCCAGCGCCAGCATCGGCAACGGTAGTATCAGTGAGACGGCTCTCAAGCTCAAGCACGTGAAGGGCATCCACGAGGACGACGGCAAGGAGGGCGAGACGGCCACGAGCGACGTGCTTCCTCTCGACGCGCAGGTCATCCAGCTCATTCTCGAGTCTATGGGCGCCGACAAGCACGAGCCGCGCGTCGTCAGTCAGCTCCAGGAGTTCGTGCATCGTACGTGGCTTCCCTGTTGCTATTTTGTGGGTGATAAGCGTTGGTTTCTGATTAATATGATCCTTACAGGCTACGTGACGGACATCCTCATCGACGCGCAGGAGTACTCGACGTATGCCGATAAGCAGGTACAGTGCACTAGCTGTTTGGCCATAGAGCTACAGGCGAGGCTAAGCCCCTGTGATGTTGCTGTTATGTCTGAGCTAGTCGCTGGACGCGGATGACATCCGTCTGGCCATCGCCTCGCGGCTCAACCACCACTACGCCAGCGCGCCATCGCGAGAGGTACGGCCGCCACGGTTACGTTACATGCTGCGTCATTAAAGAGGAGGAGACTCATGAGACTATGTACATTGGTGACTGGGTAGTTGATGATGGAGCTGGCGGAGAAGCGCAACGCCATTCCACTGCCGCCCATTTCCAACGAGTACGGCGTGCGACTGCCGCCCGCGCAGCACCAGCTCGTGACTTACGAGAGTGAACGCCACTTGGACGATGCGGTGCGTTCGTTGTTTTGAGGATTGATTGGAAGGAGTTCTCACTGATCCACTTGTATTAATTTTTATTTATCCATCGTTTTATTATTTTTATTTGTGTAGCTCACGGCGGACGACTCGAGTGCGTACGACGAGCCGATCCCGATGCAGCAGCTTGAAGGCACGCGCAACAAGAAGATCGCTCGCGACCAGATCCCCATCCACTTGGGCCAGCGGTAGACGGGCGTCTGCAAGGTAATCTAATACAAGTCGGGATTGGTTCGTTCATTTATGGCCCGCAGTTGGAAAGGAAACGGCGGCCCAACGAATCGTTTCAGACTCAGGCGTTGCGTTGAGCTTGGAAAGAACGGCGGCGACTGGCTTTGCGAGTGTCGAGGAGCCTCACAGTCGAAAGATGTGGGTATTCAACGCGTACGAGACGGCTAGCAAGCCGCCGAAGGTGAGAAACTAGGGCCAAGTTCTGTGAGCATGAAGCTCACTGATTGTTTGTCTTGTGGTGTTTCGTGCAGACCTTTGATGTGGAAGATTTTCTCAGCTCGCTGTTCCGTCCACAAGACGCATTTGTCCACGCGGCGTCGTTGAATCAACTCGAAGTCGTTCGTCGGTGGATCTCCAAGAGCCACAATATCAACGAGCTGGACAAGGAGGGCAACCTCGCGCTGTGTACGGCGGCCCAGAACCGCTGCATGGAAGTCATGTTGCTCCTTCTCGAGAGCGGAGTGGACACCAACGCTCAGCAGGCCGATGTGAGACTGCCAGTCCTATTGCATTTGAAGCCTTTGAACCTTTGAAGCGACGTCTGACGGTGGCTATCTGTAGGGGAAGACGGCGCTCCACATTGCGTGTACGTGGGGCCGTTTCGACGCAGCAGCGCTCTTACTTCAGCACGGCGCCAGCGCGACATTGAGAGACAGAGATGTACGACCGTACCCATTTGTTGGCTTGCATCTGGCTTGAGTCTTATGCATTATCATGAATATTGTAGGGCCAGGTGCCCTTGCACGGTGCATGCAAGAACGGACACGATCGCATCGTGCAGCTACTGCTGGAAGCAAACGTGGACCCATTCATCGCCGACGACTGCGGCGCGACGCCCTTTGACCTCGCACGCGACTGGCAGCGGCTCGACATTCTCCGCATTCTCGACGGTGGGCCCCTCAAACGATAATGCTGCAGTGTCTCCAGTGCTGAGCTGTTGGGTTGTGTGTTTCTAGAGTACCGTCGAACCACGTTCACGCCCGCGATGCGCCAGCGAGTGGTCTTCGTCATGAAACACCTCTCGGCACCAGCACCCGCCATGCCCGTGGCTATGCAGGTCGTAGTCAGCTCATTCCTGTGCTGACCAAATCACCTTTTGTAGGATCATAAAAATAGGGTGACAAACTCTGGAAGTCGACCAAACTCGTCGCTTGCCGTTTGATTGAGCTTCCCTTGAGCAGCGTCGCCGGCGTCAAGCAGCAAGGGTGCCCGACAATTGGTCCGTCGCGCAGACGCTTAGTTGACCATGCAGAATACATTGCCACCGCCACCCCTGACACCTTTGTCTCCGACATCGATGGACTCGTTGCTGCGTCTGGATCTGACCACGCTGCGCACGGATGCCGTGTTGGTTTACGCGACGCGAGTTGCCCAGTTGCAGGCGTCGGCCACTCTTTCGAATGCAAGTATCCAAACAGACCTCCAGAGCCGTTGAGCACTCACTCCATCATTCATGCACTGTGGAAGTTGCTGACGCTAGCTGTTCCATTCCATCAGGACAAGATGCGGATGCTGTTTGTGCTGTCCCAGAAGCTGCTGCGGTGGTTCGTGACTGAACGACGTGAACTCGAAAGACTCAACCAGAGTAAGTTCAGTTCATGTGTTTGTTTTCATGGTATCACTTGGTCTCACGTTGTCTTTGTAGCTTTACAGGAAGAGCTGTTAGAGGCACTTCGCGCGTCAGACAACAAGGCGCCAGCAAACGGCGACGTAGCGCGAAGAGATAACGACAGATCCGCATCGCCCCCACCAACCGTGTGCTCACAAGAAGCAGAAACTCAGACGGAAGAGGTGGATACCAATTACCCGAGTGACTCTCCGTCAACACAGGTAGAAGCTGCAAGCGAGCTAGTCGAAGTGAGTGTCCAGACTGAGAGTGAAGTAGCCCAAGATATCGCTTCAAGCCAGACGCAAGAACATCAAACACACCAAGACGCTGAGCATGTCGCGATGTGCATTCAGACAGAAGCCGAACCTGTCGAAAGCAAGTTCTCGGACTCACAAGCCACACAGACGGTGACGGATCAAAAGGAAACGAGTGTCCAGACGGAGATCGCCAATAATGAAGCAAGTGTCCAGACGGATGCCGCATCTCCGGGCGTTGATGGCGGGATTCAGACAGAGGAGACACGGGTCGATACAATGGATTCCAGCAACCAGACCGACAGCTCAGCAGAACTTGTTGAAACTGATTCACAGACCGACGCGGCTCCGGCCAGCATTGAGGACGGTGTGCAAACGGAGACTTCGAGCGAGCCAGTCGAGTGCGGGGTCCAAGTTCTCATCCGAGCTGAGTTCGCCGAGTGCAGCATGCAGTCACAGACAGTGGAATGCATGGATTGTGAGACTCAGGCGACGACCGAGCCTCCGTCAACGACAGACCAAGCAGTGTGTACTCAAAACCTCATCATCTGCGCAGATAGCTCTGCGGGGACGGAGCCAATCATACCCGTCCTGAAGTCTGAGCAGGAGGCGCAGACGGAGATCGAAGTGGCTGTCGTCAAACCACCACTGGAGACGTATTTCCAAGTCCAGCGATCCGTGATGATGTTGCAACGGATAGTGCGAGGCTTCGTGGTACGTGGCAAACGTGTCGATTTCGAAATGGTGTCGTTTGTTCACCGCTTGTGCTGATTTGTAGACTCGAAGGCGCTTCTTTCGCATGCTGACGGAACTTGTCAACGCTAAGTGAAGTGACACGAGTGGCCAGTATCAGCAGCACACAATTTTGGATCCCGTGGCCCGGGAAAGGGATATTTTACTCGACAACGATGTAGACGAGAATCAATGAACTGTATGCATTCTAAGGCATAGACACAAAACTTGAACAGCCTCCCCTCCTGCATTCCAATATCGCGGTCTCGCTCACGATCGACCCTTGTCGTAGCGCACTTCTATGGCTCGGCCAAGGAAGTTGGAGCCGTTCAGGTGGCCAATCGCTCGTGCAGCATCCTCTGCGTGCACGAAGCGCACGATGCCAAAGCCTCGCGACCGACCATCCGGAAATTGAGCGATCTCGGCACGATCCACTTCGCCGACAGTCCGGAAGAAGTCCTTTAGCGTCTGCCAACTGACCTCCCACGAAAGCTGCACGATAATGACACTCGTTAGCATTGCATTCCGATGGCAAAGTCGGCATTCTGTTGCTTACGTTGCCGACGTAGAGTGATGTGCCGTCCGGGATCGGGAATCCCTGCGGTGGCGGAGCCGGCGTGTACCGCACGGCCTGCGGGATCTGGTGGCGTGGCCCTGGCACTGGAAGCAAGCCCACTCGAGCAGAAGGTACCCGCCGCACTAAGCTGGAGATACTTCCAGCCTCAGGCTCTCGGTCTTCGCGTACAAAAATCTTGCGTCCTTCCAATTCCGAGTCGTTGAGTGTCGCGATCGCGTGCTGGGCCTCCTCACGCGTGCTGTACTCCACAAGTCCGCAGCCCTTCGAGCGGCCGCTCGGCTCCTCCAAAACTACGCAACACGATTATTAGTACATTCATAATCCACAGGCGCTGCCAAGGTCTCAGGTATCTTACCGTCGGCGTGCATGACGTTGCCTGCTGCCTTCATGTGGTCCTTGAGCTCCTGCCACTTGACGTTCCACGAAAGGTTGCCGACGTAGACGCGTGTGCCGACGGAGATCGGGCCCTTCGGTGGCAGCGGCGGCGCTTGTGTGGCGTACGCATGGTGGCCGTTCTGATGATACGCCGGGAGTGGCGGTGGCGGTGCGTATTGCTGCAGAGGTGGTGCCTCCCGGTCCTCTCGCACAAAGATCTTACGGCCGTGCATCTCCGTGTCGTTCAGCGTCGCAATCGCCCGCTGCGCATCGTCTTCGTTCGCGAACTCTACGAGTCCGCAGCCCTGTACAACCAAGGCATCGCAGTGCTGTTGTGAGTTCAGTCGCCCCCAGCCTCCGTCCGTATTAATACGAACCTTCGAGCGTCCATGGGCCTCCAGGATCGTGGCGCGCACGACCTCACCCGCCGCGCGCATGTGGTCCTTCAGATCCGTCCACTGCACGCTCCAGGGCAAGTTCCCCACGTACACGCGGCGCCCCACGTCGCCTCCATGGGTCGCAGCTTGATCGTCTGCCACACCATATCACGTCAGACTCGTCACGCCGTCCCTCCTCCTTTCAGGCCCCCACGTACCCATGCCACGCGCCGACCGCGACAGGTACGGCCCCGCCTGCGCTAGGCGGTCCGACCGCTTCCTAAACACAGCCATTTCTCGTGTCAGCGTCGATATCCTCGGCGTCAGAAGACTCGGTCGACTCACGTGTTGCGGCTCTTGCCACTGTTACCACTGCCATTGGAGCTGCTCGCGACGGGCGACGGAAGCAGTGGCGGCTGCTGCGAGGATGCGGCGGCCCTGCGCTGCTCCTCGATCTGCTCCAGCGTCATGTCCAGCATCTTCTCCACGGCGTCCACCATCACGGTCTCTCTTCCCAATGGAATTGTATGGAACAAAAGCCCGATGTCGGTCATGGGCTGAAGCAAAGGTCTCCCCTTCCAAATCGATACTTACGAAAACCAAGTCATTCGACTTGTCCGACGTGTTGAAGCCGATGGTACTGTGTGTGGTTCGCTCAAGTACGATTTGCGAAGAGTGGCACTATCGCGGGGTTTATGAAGCCACTTCGTCCAATTCCACACGTCACAGATCAGCGTTTGCTGGCGAAGCGTTGCACAGCACCGCGCAGCTTTGCCATGAGCTCTCGGATCTCCTCCATGTCGGGTCCTAACGGCCATAGATATAGCAGCCAGTCAGTCTGCGTGAGTTCACTGTGGGTGGATCTGTGTCAGAGCCACCAGGCCGTACCGGAGTCACTCTCTGCAGTTGCGAACTCGGTCAGCATTTGAGTCGTGAGAGCGAGTTGCTGGTCGAGATCACTACACACAGAGCCACACGATAGGTGAGCTCATCACAACAACCTCCAACTCTCACACTCTGATTGTCCGCGTACCTTATCGACTCGAGCACATCCGCCTTCTTGACGGGAGCTCGTGGCTGGGCCACTGCACCACCGTCAGAGGACGAAGTCTCCTTCGGAGGCGTGCGTTTGTCCCCACTGGTCTCTGTGTATCCGCCGACAAACGCGCTCAGGGACTCATCCACACGGATGCTCTCTCGCACTGCATTCGACTGCGCAGCTGCACTGAACCCGGAAGTGAAGGAACTGAGCGACTGCGTGACGTCAGGAAGAGCGACTGATTGTCTTTGAGCCTCTTGAGCTCCGTATCCTGCAGTGAAATTGCTCAGAGACTCAGAAACAGACCGTAAGTCGAGGCTTTGTGTCACTGGTAACGATGGAGCTGGCGTATCGCCTGCGTAACCCGATGTAAACGCACTGATCGACGACGAAACAGCGCTCAAATCGACGCTCTGCTGGACTGGAACAGTCGCGGACTCACTTTTAAAGCCTTCGGTGAACGCACTCAATGACGCACCGACCTCAGCTCGTGAGAGGATCGTTTGGCTTGTTTTAGTAGCACTAGGAACACCTTTGCGCTCTGGTCGCTGCGTGCTTGCGTCCGGTGGGCCCGATGCCGTGTAGCCAGCACTGAACACACTCAGTGACTGATCCACTGGCGCATCAGGCTGTGCTGGTGCTGGCGCTGGAGGCTCTGATGAGAACCCGCTTGTGAAGGAACTCATCGATTGATCGACACGGAGATCGATACTCGACGCGACAGTCCGCCTGGCATTGGAGGCGTCCTGCTTCTTGATGAGAGTGGAGACAGGGAGCTCCATGGACTCAAACATCTCTGCCGGGATATCGTCCAGCTCGCTTTTTGCAGTCTCGTTCTTGAACATGACTTGGGCAACGGGTCTTGTAGACTTCAGTTTATCAGGGACAACGGTAGTCACAGAAGCGCTGACAGTCTCGCAATCAGCCTCGGCTTCGCCATTCAAACTTCCTGTCGGTGACCGTGCTGGTGCTTGCTTCGCGGGCTTGATCAAACCCAATTTACTGAGTCGACTGTTCATTTCAGCAACTGCCTTCGCCGTGTCGAGCTGCTTTTTCCGCTTGTCGAGCTGTTCTCGCTCAAGAGCCAACGACGAGCCGGTTAGCAGTGCTGACGGAGACACGTCCATGTTGGCAATCGACAAGTTGAGCAAGCCTTCTTCGTCCGACGGCACTTCGCTTGTTGCCATCAAATCTGGAGCCAGAGGGTGTGGTATCTCGCCTGCTCGCTGGGACCACTTGGAGCGAGCTGGTTGGGCAGGCTTTGGTGGGCTCGTCTTTGCTGGAGGTTCCACTGCTGAGACCTGGAAAGTCCTCGCCCACTGCGGTGTTTTCGACCGGTCAACAAGGAGAGCTCCAGTCGGAAGTGGCTCTTCATCTTGCTCACCCTGAACGTGAACGGTCTTCTTGGCGGACTCTCGTGTCCGCATCCAATCCGCCATGGGTGCGTTTCCCAACGGCCCAGGCACTGCCTTCGCTTTGCCCTTCCACCCTCGCGTCTCTTCCTTCTTGCTGCCATCCAACTGCACCTCCTGGCTCGGTGGTGTCTTCGCCTCCGCCTTTCGATCTGCTGCTGCTGGCGCTGATGACACGCCAACAACCGGTGGCTTGAGCGTAGGAGGTGGAAGTTTCTTGGACTGTGCAACTGGAGGAGCAGGTGGTGGCATCATCAGTGGAGGAGGAGCTGCGATCGCCGATGTTACGTGTGGTTGTTCTATCGGTTTGACTGGAGGAGGTGCCGGTGGAGGCACAAACGCATCGACGACTCGTGGTAAGTGAGACTTGATCGCTGTCTGCAGTTCGTCCGCCAGTCGCCAAACGAACACACAACCATCGCTACTGGAAGACACCAACCGCCGGCAGTCAGGTGTGAACTTGATGCCCGTGATGACTTCTCCGTGGCCCGTTCCATCCGCCAGTGTCTCTCCAGACTGCAAGTCGACGACATGAATAGTCTTGTCCGATAAGGATCCACTCATCGCCGCACAGTAGTTGGCCGGACAGATATCGATACGATGCTGCTCGCCTACGTGGAGTGATCGCACGTGTTTTCCTGTAGCCACGCTGAGGATGTCGAGTCGATTGTTGCACGCAGCAACCAGCGTCTCATCATCAGACGTGAGTGCGATGTCGAAGATCTTGCCGCCCGTGAAGGGGATTGAATTGTACCGTGTGATCTTGCTGTCGGCGCCCACTTCCGAGAACACCAAGTTCTTGTCAGCTCCGCAGCTGATCAGCTTCTTGCCGTCGTGTGTGAAGTGGACTGCGGTGACGGCGCCGGAATGGTTGTCCAGTTTGGCAATCGGCGCAAAAGCCTTGGAGCTGTCGTGGATGTGGACGAGGCGGTCGCGGCCGCCAGCAGCGACTAGCAGACGAGATCCGATGGATGACGAGATCTCACCGAACGCGACACAGTGGATTTCCGACGCGGACGAGCCGATCTCGGACGAGCTTGTCTCACCAAGCGGCAGTGTTCGTAGCAGCAGACTTCCTTCGTTGTCTCCAGCGACGATGGTGCTGAGATTTGGGTGGAGAGCAAAAGCGCGAAGGCTGTTCACTGGACCTGGGTCTGGTTGCGGCGTGTGGATGTCGGGCAGATTATTCCAGCAGCACGTCCCACCCAGCACGACTGCGTCTTCATCCTCGAAATCCCCTACGTCGTCGTAGTAGATGATATCAAGCATCTCCTGGCTATGAGGATTCTTCCAGGGCTCGGATTCAGCACTGTCGCTGGCTTCACTCGTGTCTTCACTGGCAAAACGACTTGATTTGGCTGGTTTGTGCAGATCCAAGTGCCAAAAACGCACCGTGTTGTCGTCACTGCAGGTCACGAACGTGCCCTGTGGGATACTTGCGTCGGACTTGACGTTTTTCCGTACCGTGAGTGAGTCTGTACCGTGGTAAACCAGCTTGCCTTTGCTGTTGACACCCCTTAGTCGGCCCGCGATCTTCAGGTCGCGGATGCTTCCACTGTGAAACAGAAACGATCGATCTGGATGGGCGTTTTGAGGGTCGGCGATGTCGTAGATGAATAAACTGCGGTCACTGTACAGCACCACCAAGTGGGAGCCCGTCAGGCGGACGCCGATGGCTGCTGGATATCGGTGAAGGTATTCAGGCTGGAGAAGCTGCGTCTCAGGAGTCTCGCACGGCTCATGGGCCTTGCCAAACGCTGGTGGAAACGGCATCGTCGCCTTGTATTCTAACGTCGAAGGGTCGAATAGTCGAATCACCGAGCTCGAGCCACCGACTGCGACGTACGCCTCCGTCACAGACAAGGCATTGCCGCACGTCGCCTCCAATGATACCAATCGTTCCATGACACACGAGACGCCGAACGAGCACAGCGTCCCATCCGAGGTGATGGCGAATGTCTTGAGCTTGGACGCTCCGTGGCCACAGCCAACGCTCGTGAACGTCGCATCCTCTTTCGCTGCCATGACTGCAGAGCGGCCTTGGATCTCAGGAAGCCCGTTGATCTCGTAGCCAGTCGTGAGGAATCGGCTCTCAGAGTCTAGGAACCAGTACTACACAGCCCCACATCAGCTCACCACGCGAGATCCAGTAGCGTAACAGGCACGTAAACCCACTTACCTTGAAATGCTTCTCGCCCACAGTCACGAAGAAGTTTCCTTCCTGGCAATAGTCCATCGCCAGCACCTTTTCCTCGACCATGGCAGCTCCAACCGCCTTTCCCCTCATCTCGCCCGTGGTCGCGTCCTTGGACAGATCCCACGCCAGCACGTGCTGGTCATGCACGAGCCCCACGGACAGCAAGTAGTTACCATCCCTACTAAATGCCATACACGCGACGCCGTACTTGTGCATCTGCAGCTCCGCACACAGCGTGCCGTCGGCGCCGTCCCAGATCGTGATAGCTGGCAGGTAGCCTTTCTCGCCAATCGCCAAGTACTGGCCGCTGGGCGAGAAGCACAGGCACGCGACTACCTTCTCCACGCGGTAGTACCGCACTTGCTTGTTGCGTCTGAGGTTGTAGATCACGACAATGCAGCCAGCAGCGTACGCGATCTCGCCCGTCACGGGGTTCACGGCCAGCATGGCATTGCTCAGCGAGGTCACGCCAAGCACGCGCTCCAGCGTGAGCCGCGTGCGAGCCGGCGGCTTGACAGCAGCCATGGCGTGCTGCTGATCTCCTGTGGGTGCCATAGCTGTGGCTGTGGTGTCACCCGCGTGGCGTGCGTCGCGCCGCCTGTCCGTCGCCGCCATGCTCATATCCTTCCGTTCAATGTTCGCGTCCCTTGAAGTGCCGCGACAACCTCCTCTAATGGATACGTATCCTCTATTATACGATACGATGGTATTCCTGTCAACCAATCATATGCCTTGATCGTTTCAGTTTCAGCCAATTAGAAGTCTACCGGTAGAGACGATTTGCAACCGATTGTCATTATCGACTATGTCTCTACCTGACTATGTCAGTAAAGCAGAGTGTCGCTTGTCGCATGCCCCCTCACAGTCAGCAGCTCCGACCGTCATCAACTCCACGATCAGCAATAGCAGCCGAATATGCGAGGCTCGGTGGTCGGCCGCGAGGCGCTGTACGTCTCCGACAAGGAGAAGCACAAGCGCCGCGATTCGGGCACCATGGCTGCTGTACTGCCGCTCTACCAGCGCACCGTGCGCTTCCTCTCCGACCCGTACATGCGCATGAAGAAGCGCGCGCTCATGGTACTCGTGGCCGCACTCGTCGTGCTCTTCTTCCTCTTCGTCACGATCTCAGAGCGTGATACAGCGCCGCATCGAGACGTGATAATCCACGACAGACCAGGCTTCCAGGCGCCGCCCATCAATCGCGACGGCGGCGCAGTGCCGGACGTGCTAGGTGATGGCAAGCGGCCAGGCGGGCTGCGTGGTCAGGATGATGAGGATAAGGAGGTGATCCCGGGGGCGCCGCCGCAGCCTGTGGTGGCTGCTGTGCCGCCTCGCGACAAGAAGGACGGCAGGCAGCAGAAGAGGGAGAAGGAGAATGGAGGCGATGTCGAAGACGAAGAGGAGGAGGGCAGAATCGCGGATGCAGCGGCCCAGGCGAAGAAGCCGGAGGGAGACAAAGCGTCAGTTGCACCGGCGACGCCGGCGTCGCAGCTGCCGTACTTTGTGCGCTTGGTGCTGCCGCTGCTGGCTGGATTCTGCTTCGGTTTCCTGGGCTCTGTACCGATTGCTGGCCCGACGTCGGCGATGGTGCTCAAGCTGGGCATCCAGGGCAAGTACCAGGCCGCGCTCACGATCGCGTTTGGCGGTGCCATTTCGGAAGCGGTGCGTTACTAGTCATTGGTGATTGATGGGCTGTGTCTCACGATTGGGATTGATTATGTGGCGGCAGACGTACGCAGGCATCGCGTTCTGGGGCTTCGGCAGTTTCCTCGCGGGCGCCAAGTGGCTCATGCCAGTGTCAAAGTACGTTTCTCCAACACTCGATCATTAACGATGCTTATTTGCTAATGGTGGTCGTCTCGTGTACTCTGTAGGGTGCTGGGTGCCATCATGTTCACGATCGTGGGTGTCATTTTCCTCCGTTCCGAGGTCAAGTCGCCTCTGGACGTCGACGCCAACGCTGCATCGCACAAGGGAATGCGAGCGCGGCCAGCCCGAGATGAGATCTTGAAGAATGTACTCATGGGACTCACTATGTCGGGCATCAACCCAGCACTGCTGGCCACCTACACTGGCGCCATCGCTTCAGGTACGAAGTGCCTCATTCAATTTTGAAATGTGATATGTCATAGCTGATCTCGCTTGCCGTTGTATTGTGCAGTGTATGGCACCGGCTTGCTCGAGTTTACGCTGTTTCTGGCGTTCGTGTTTGGCATCGGCGTGTGCTGTGGTGTGTCCACGTGGTTCTTCATCCTGCTCTCGCTGCTGCAAAAGTACAAGCAAGTAGGTCCTAATAGTGGTTCCAATCGTGTCGGCAGATTCCACGCTCACTAAAACATATCCTGTGTACTGCAGCGCCTGAAAAAGCAAACGATCGGCTACATCATGCGCGGCATGGGCTGCTTCCTGCTCACGCTCGGTGCTTTCTGCGCAAAGTCCTCGGTCGAGTATTTCGTCTGGGGAGTTGCAGATTCCAAGCAGTGAGAGATCGGCCAAGGCGGAAGGCGTGCTCATTTTCATTCATTTCATATAGATTCCATCGTGCGGCCATGAGCCAAGTCGTAATTTATACACAACCAACTCTCCAACATCCCGCGCTTGCTGTTCGTGTCGAGCTCTCACTTTAACCTGTACAGTACCTTCAGTTCGAGAAGGTTCTTCCGCTCTTCCTCTGCATCGTTCTCCGTGGCATTTGCCTCCAGCAATGCAAACAAGTCTCGAAGCTCTTCGATCTGGTTGTTGTCCAGAAAATCAAGCACCAGCGAGAACCGACTTGCCTTGGTGAAGGCTTCCAACGCTCCGTAGGCGAATTCGGCATGGTCTTTGATGTGATCCACCTCACTGAGCTGCTTCCACACCACCAATACTATGCGTGCTATCTCAGCCATCAAGTCAGCGTCGATGTCCGCCTTGAACAGCGTCTCCAGACGAGCCGCAGTCGTCAGCCGCAGGTAGCAGTATTTCTCGTCCGTCGTCTTGAGGTATCGCCGCCATTGGCGCGCGAACTCTACAGCCGACGCAGGCGGTTGGTCTATCTTCTCAGGCTTCAGCTGTAGGTCACTGCCGTACGTCTTGCGGCTCTTTGGCTTCTTGTAGCTGAGATTCGTGGATCGCTCAGCCTTGGAGAAGTTGCGCAGCTCGCGTTGGCTGATCGGCTTCAGATCAGCACACGCCACCAGGTTCTATCCACACAGTCAATACCCAGTCAGTCGCGTCCTCTCAGTCTCTCACTGGCGCAGCGTGTGGCGCTTACCTTGAACTCGTCGTAGTTGGCGGCCGTGTGGATGGCGCGCTTTTTGGCACTGTCCGTGAGCTTGTACTTGCGGTCGTCCTCGAGCGCCTGAGCCAGCTCCTGCTGCAGCGCCGCCGTGTCGAAGCTTCCATGCTCAATAGACGTGAGCTTCTGATGCTGCGTCTCGCGCTCGGCTTGTGTGGGCATCGTGGTTGTGCGTGTTGGGAGCGCTTCAAAATGGAAAGTCCCGAGTCGGCAGCTGCGACGGTTCAAGATCCAAACCTAGTTGACGTAGGTTTTATTGGAAAGTGTACCCTCTCGAAGTCACGAAACGTCGCGTACCCCTCCCGATGAGATGGCTACACTTTGCAGTTCTGATCCATCGGAAGTCCAATATTTTTAGGGGGCAAAGATGCGGTCGAGGACGATGCTGCATGGATGGGGCTTTGGATACCGCGCTCGCCATTGAACAGCGACCAGCTCTGTGCGCAGCTTCACGCTTGTCGAAGAGCGGAAGGGACTCTGCGATTCACACAGAGAAGGTGCCTCGCTACTGTAGCCATCATGGACCGCGGACGCAAGGCTCTGCCGACGCTGAACAAGCACACCGACTCCAAGTACTACCAGAAATGCCAAGAGATCCACCGCCAGAAGCTGCACACGATCAAGAGTTCAATCGACAACAGCGAGCCGCACCGCCCTACGCACCTCAAGAAGAACCTCAAGAAAGAACAGATGAAAGAAGAGCGGTACGCCGAGATCGAGCGTGAGAATCGTATCCTGCTCGAGAAGATGTCCCACATCATGCAGAATGAAACACTGGACAACAAGAGCCAAGCGGTCACGTACAGCCACAGTCTCAACAAGGAGCTGCGCAAGCGAGAGCTCCAGAAGATCACTTCCGAGAACCAGGCGATTTTGCGCCGCATCCAGATGCGCGAGCCGACGTACGACCACTTGCAGTGGGCCGAAGACGCCAAGGTGAACGGCAAGTACGCCGAGAACATTCGAGAGTACCCTCCAGAGCGCCAGGGCTCGAGTGGCAACCTGGGCACGGCCTCACAGTACTCCATGGGGCCAAGTGGCAGCGCTGGCTACTACTAATGCGAGCTGGGAGCTGGTCACGGGTGGGTGGATGGTGATTGGTTTTCTTTGACTTCCGGTCGCTATCAAACTATAATATAAACCCATACTGTTTCTCCAAAACTGCGCAGAGGCATTCGAGAATGGGTGCGAGTTGGCAGCTCGCCTTGCTTTCGCCGAAGAGACCGAGCACTTTGTCTTCCCACTGGCGGAGAACTTCGTACTCGGTTTCTAAATCGGCCAGCTTCCCTCGCGTCTCGACCAGGAAACGCTGTAGGATGTCATGCGCAGCCGTGTCTTGGTCTCCTGTAGGAGCAGTCTTCTCTACAAACGCGTGGATTGGGCGGATGCCAGTGAGCAAGCGGTTGATTTGGAGTTGGACGTCGAGCATCTCGATCTCTGACGCTTTTTGAAGATCTTCCCGGAAGGAATGCAGCTTCTCGTCCACACGTGGAAGAAACTCCGTCTGGAATAAGTACTTGTCGTCGCTGAAGACCTGCAACGATTTGCTTTTCATCCTCGCAAAGAACTACAAGCAAGAGCAGAATGACCGTAAGCAAAACAATCGACGAGAATCCGCTTGCGAAGTGGGAAATACCTCATCCAGCGCTTCGATAAACGAGAAATTCTCGATCAGATCTCGACACGCTCGCTTGACGACCTGGATCTTGCTGTACACACTCCGGTAATTGCGAGCAAACTGCAGCTTATACAGGAAGCAGTCGATGCGCTGGACAACATCCGGAACTTGCAAGAGCTGGAAGAAGAAGCGCTCGGCCTTGCCCAGACTCTTCATCGGCCCTTGGTACGCGCGATGCTGCGCTGCCTCCTCATCCGTTGGAAAGAAGCGCTGGAGACAAACCAGCAACTCGGCATTCACGACGTTTTCATCCAGTGATGCAATGCCGTGTACGATCTGGTCATTTCGGTCGATGATTTTGAAGCTTGCCAACGCCATCGCAAGGTTATTTGCCCGCTTGAGCTCAATCAGTTGCACATTTTTCGTTTTCCCACGTGGTGATGATGGTCGAGACGTCTACACATTCACCAATATAAGCATGAACTAGGATCGGTCGAGATGATATCCAAATAGCTCGCACATACCTTCTCGAAACTTGAATATGCTGGATCTCCAGTGGTAGAAGCTTTTCTAGGGCTGCGTGCTCGCGGAGAAGGAACGTACACCGGGCGCGTTTCTGTGTGTCATAATCGTGATTAGATCCAAGTGACTGCTCTGTGATACATTGCGACTCACCGTCTTGTCGTGGCGCACACGCAATGTCGACAGATAACCGAAGGCCAGTCCTCGACTCATACTTGGACGAAGTGGGTGACTGAGTGGGATCTGGCGCCGATGTCTCGAAGGAAATCGCTACATTCTGGCTGGATCGTGTCGATTCATTGGCATTGGGCTGCACTCGTTCTCGTGAATTTGCCTGAGGGTGTGCAACACTGATTGGTTCTTGAGTATCTGTCGATGGTGCTGAAGGCGTCGTCGCTTCCGCCACCGCATGTGCATGTAGGGCACTCGAAACGTCAAGTGGCGCTACCGCAGCAGCAGAAACAGGGGCTCGTAAGGGCGAAGCCACAGGGTTGTTGGGATTCTCCCACTGTGAGACACCAGTGACACGATTCACGTAGTAGGGGTATCCTTCCTCTGAATAGTAGGTGTCCCAGACATCGCCAGGCTCTGGAATCGGCTGAGCTGGTGGCTGGGCAGGTTGAACGAAAGGCTGAATCGGCTGTACATGAGGCTGCTGGTAGTCGTGCCACGCTCCACTTGGGTGCTGGTACGTCATGTCAGCGCTGGTCGACCTTCTCGGGTAGCTTGGATGCGGATTTTCGTGGTACTGCTCGTAACCTTGTCTGTATGGGTCTACCGGGTGGTACCCCGGAGAAGCCTGAGCACTCATGCTTCTCCCTCGACTGGACTGCGGGTTGAGTCCGTACCTTCGATCCTCAATTCCCATGTACGGATCCATTCTTCGATAGCCGCGTGGATCATAATGGTGGCTAGGGTGATCATACTCGTAGTGAGAAGGGTGTTGTAGGTAGGGATCTCTTCGGTACTCGAGCATGTCCCGATCAATACGATCAGTGTACGCGTGCCGCACTGGTAAATCGAGTGTTGGAACGAGCATGAAGCGGGAATGGATATCGTCTCTTGCCGAATGGAAGTGGAGAGAGGGCACAGGTGATCCTCGAGCCATCGACCTCCGCTCTCGATGAGTAGCAAGCACTTCTCTGACCCTGGCACTCGGCGAAATTGGCTGAGAGTGATGCCGGCTACTTGTGCTCCCTCGCCTGGATGAACTAGAAGAATAGTAGCCCTCATCTTCGTAGTACGGCTCATCTTCGTACGTGTGACTTGGTGTGATGGGTCCTCGTCGCACGGGACTGTTACTTGGCTCAACGTAAGCCTCTAGATCTTCCTCGTCTACGTCTTCGTCATCGACGTCATCCATTCCTTCGGTCGCTTGGTCGTACTCGACTTGGTCCGATTTCTGCTGCATGAGAAGCAAAGACGAAGCAGTTTCGTTTCGAGTTGAGGGCACCGAGTTGTCTTGGGTTGTTGAGTGGTGAGAATACGAGGCAATCAATGAGACACAGTCCTCGTGATTCTCCCGAACAGCTAGGTCGTACGGCGTCTCGCCGTGGGCGTTCGTCGAATCGACATTGGCGGCGCTCTCTAGAAGTAACCTGACGATGTTTTCTCGACCAGCAAGTGCAGAGTAGTGAAGAGCTGTATCACCATCGTGGTCACCAGCGTTCAAAACCGAATCACCACCAACATCAAGAAGATATGCGACGCAATCGAGGCTCCCACTCAGTGTCGCGCAATGGAGCGGTGTCCGGCCAAACTCTTCAACAACGCATACATCAGCACCGTGATGCAGCAGTAGCTGGATGCAGGCGAGGTCGCCATTTCGGGCAGCGACATGAAGAGGAGCGTCGTTGTTCGAATCGATGTGGTTCACGATCTCCGAATCCATATCACTCTTCGCAGCAGTTCTGAGAATGAGGTCCAGACACTCTGAGTGGCCAGCGTTGACAGCAACCTGCAATGCTGTCTCCCCAAATTCTGGATGGGGGTCATTTTTCGCCCGCCATTGGAGACAGATCTCGACGAGCTTGGCGTCCCCGACACGACACGCGAGCATGAGAAGTGTATCCCCCGTGCCTGTCTCCAAGAGATCAATGGGGCACCCATCATGAAGGCACGCCGAAACTGCACTCCGTTGCCTCTGCCTTGCGTACTCGAACACCGAATTCCTCCACTGCGCCAGCTGCTGCTTCTTGGACGTTGTTGTCATCGTGCTCAGTGTTGTTGCGTCTCTTGTCGTCATCGCTGAATAGCGAAAGTCTTGGATGGTCTTCACTGACGGGTCCGAAGCAGCGAGCCCTTGAATATCACTCGGGAAGACGATTTTACGAAGCCCCTCGACCCAGATCCGGGTTTCTTCCTTGCTTGACGCCACCAGATCCAATGTCCTCGTCTTGCTGATGATGGAGAAGCAACGATCTGCCTCCCGAGCGACAGAAGAGGGTTCGTTTTGCAGTAGTCGCTCAAACGCTTTCGTTCGTGCGCCTTCTCGAATCTCCGAAATGAGGCTGGTCTCCAGTCGTCGACTCCTCTCCGTCGTGTCGATTGGGTCGCACCATGTAATGCTGATTGACTCCTTCACTCCATCTCCAGAGACTGAGATCCACTGCCGCTTGGTTGCCGAAGATCCCATCAGCGCGTGAGTGTGGAAGGGGACTTTGAACATGAGCGCTCCATGTCGAAGGGCAGGTGGGATTAGTCTTGATCGTTCGGCTTCAGATATCGTTGACACAGCAGCCTTCACGGACGGAGCCACTGGTGCTTGTGGGGCGAACTCAGCAGTGTCGGCTATCCTTAGCTGGAGATGGACTTGTCCGGCGCCTTCCCGGACGCCATCGTTCCCCGTCTTGTAGATGGTGAAATGCCGATCATACAACGTATCTTTGACGTCAGCGAGCGAGATCTTTGCTTGTCCGACAAGCAACTTGCTGTGGGTTCGCACGCTGACGTGAAGAGACTGCTTCGTTTTCGATCGCAGTACTGCTGTGAACTGCTGGTTCCATTGTGCCTCTGACCCGCCTTTCTTGTGGAGTGCAGTCCGCAAAAACGACAAGTGGGTAGCTCCACTGGAGAGCTCTTCCGTGGATTCACACACTCGCATCTCGAGCAGCGCCGACTGCGTGCCAAACTTCTCCACCTTACTCAATCCCGTCGCCCCAAGTGCGTTGATCACCAGAACCATGCGCTCAACCGTCTCAGCTACTTCCTCAGAGATCGGAAGACTCATCAACACAGGATTTACTGCCGCTCCTGGCCCCGTCGCCATCGCAAAGGAGCCGGAGCGTTTTCCTCGGCTGCTGCTTCGATTGATAATGGGATTGAGCGTCGCGAAGCCTGCCGAGTCCGAGTCGCTCTCCGTCGAGTGGATCACAACCTGTGGTGCTATCTCGTGAATGTCGTCGTCCTCCTCATCGTCCTCAAACGCTCGCCTCCGGGTCACATCCTTCGACTCTGTCCGTTCTTTCTCGTGGCTCTGCAGTGGAGTCGTCTGGTCGATCGCGACGTCGATCGGCTCCTCTTCCTCCAGTACGATCTCCACGTTCGGCTTCATGTCATCGATCGCCCGTTGCAGCGTCTCGGCTTCTTTGTCTGTGTACCCATTCACCTTCGGCTCATTCTGCGTCGATGATGCAGTATCTGGCACGCCTGCAGGCAGCACTGCATGTGTCTCACTAGGCGTGTACTTGCCTCGCACGGAAGACGACGCGTCTCGCATCAGCCGCGTCAAGAAGCCCTTCTTTTCCTTGAAAATGGACTTGGGGACCACGCCCGCGGACCCATCCAAAGCGATATCATGGAACTCGTTCTCGTCCTCGTCGTCGTCACGGCCTTGTTGTGTGGTCGCCACCTTCGTAGCGTGGTCGCAATCGCTGCTTAAGTCTGTGCCGTCGACCGTTTCCGTCGACTGCCGCGAGTCTCTCGGCGACCACGACGGCAATTCCTGCACGTATTTCCTCGCGCTGGTCGCCACTCTCTCACTGGGACTCGTGGGACGACTGCTTCTCCTATCTGTGTCACGATCTGCGGCCGAAATGGCGCCGTGACGCTGCGGAGGCGGCGGCGGCGCGTCCGACAGGTTCATTTCGACCAGACTAGCCAGCGCTTACGCTCCTCGTTCGCCAGCCCACGCGCGGAGATCAGTCCGCATTCGCATGTACCTGCTACTTCACGTGGCACGTAACGGCTGAGCGTTGCCGCCCACTCTCCCGCCATTGACGTCCCATTAATACTGTGGCCCATGTTTCCCGAAATACATCTTCAACGGAAACCATGTCACTACGGACAGAAGCGTCACTGAAACGAGATTTGTGGTCCTGGGGTACTATTCACAGTCAGTTTAGCAGGAAGATGATTGGAAGGCGATTTGATTGCAACGCAAATAAAATGAGATGGTTTTTATGATTAGCGTCCTGCGATCCTCAGCCCTGGGGGCTACGGAGCTCACGAGCGCCTCATGCAAACCTAGGTCTATCGAACTGTTGAAGACAGATCTCCACCCTTGAATCCCGGGACGAACGACGACTGCAGCCGGCGAAAGAACTGGTTACGGTCGCTTCCTCACGACACACTCGGTTGCAGACGCTTACTCCGACGATGGCTTGGCGTTAGGGTCGATGAGACGCTTGAACTCATCGTACAGCACAAGCACGATGGCACCACCCGTACCACGGATGACGTTCGAGCCCGCGCCCTTGAAGAAGGCACCAGCACCCTCGTTCTTGATGATCTTCATGGTGCAGTCAAGGGTCGAGGTGTACAGGATGTCCTTACGACCAGCCTGCATCATCATACGACGACGGATGGTGTCGAATGGGTACGACACAATACCGGCGACGGTGGTGACGACCTGGGCCACCATCCACTTCTGCCACACAGGAGCCGTCTTAGGGTCCTTGAGCATGACATCACGAAGCGTATCGTAACCACCGAAGAAGGCGGCACGGTACACGATGATACCACCGACCGAGATACCGAAGCCCTGGTAGAGGCCCTTGGCACCGTCCGTCTTGTAGATGGTCGAGATACAGTTGGCAAGACCAGTGTACATACGCGACTTGCCCTTGCCGACATCGGCGGCGAGACGGGTACGGGCGAAGTCAAGCGGGTACACGAAGAGGAGCGAGGTGGCACCAGCGGCACCGCCCGAGGCAAGGTTGCCGAGGAAGAAGCGCCAGAACTGGTCCTTCTTCACGCCATCGAGGAAGATCTTCTTGTACTTGTCCTTGAAGGCGAAGTTGAGCGCCTGCGTTGGGAAGTAACGGATGACGTTCGCCAGGTTACCACGCCAGAACGAGCCAAAGCCCTGCTCCTTGGTCACACGGGTGAAGCAGTCGACGATGCCCTTGTACTGGTCCTCAGGCTTGATCTGAGTCGAGGCAGCCTGGACCTGGAGGAGCAGCTTGACACGCTCAATTGGCGCGACAGCGGTCTTCGAGATGGCACCGGCAACACCACCGGCGGCCAAGTCCAACAGGAACGAGGTGACGTTGCTCGACTCCGAGGTGGCCAGAGGCTTGTAACCAGAGATAGCGCTCATGGTGGCGGGCTTTAGAGTTCTTCGGGTCTTGGGAGACTTGGAGGAAAATCCTAAATGGGCGGTTGGGGGCCGGCGGAGCTCTCCAGCCCAGGCGCTCGCGACCGTCAAGCACTGGAGCCAACGCCAGGGTTTTATTTCCTCACCACTCGCCGGTCGGAACGTGTTTGACGTGAGAGGATAATCCGCCATTCCACCAATCAGTGTGGCGTAATCAGCGAAGGATGGCTTTGATTGGTGGATATTGGCGGTAGTTTTCATCATCGAGGGGTTTCAAACGAGTGGCTGGCTGTGGCTCGGAATGAAACCTGAGGCTGAGAATGGGGAGGGCGAAATGACTTGATGTTTGTATGAAGCTGCGAAAGGGAGCAAGCATGGATTGGATTCCCAACAAAATCACAGCTTTTTGCTGGACCCGAACAAGAAAAACCTCCCAAAAAACTTGGACCAGACAGCCAGTTCACCACACAATTGTGGGCGATCGCCTGGTCGTTACGCGTTCGCTAACATACATGGTGTGGGAAGTCTAACAGCGAGCGTCTATCGGTCGGCTATGAAACGACTACCCGAAGTCTAAATGTGAATCCTGCACCATGGACACCAGTGCTTGGAAGCTCTCTGGCGAGGAGGTCCAGGAAGCCCTGGCCATGGAGCCGTTCGAGCTGTTGACGGCCCAAAGTACGTGGCGAGCTGGCGTCGGCTGCGACAGCCACGCCGGATGTGGTGCTTCGAGGGAAAAAGTTGACGGGGACGCTGGTTAGTCTTTGCACACGTGGCTGGCTCCTGCGGCGATCCGACGACGCCCAAGGTTTTGGACCGCATCATTTTATAGAGGTCAATTCAGCCAACATTCCCGAGCTTTTTCCACCCTCCTTCTTTCATACCTGTTACATTGAAATGTGAAGATGGGAGGCTCATAGACTATTGAAGTTAGAAGACTGGCACAGCACAAGTGATGACGCCAGGCGTGTCAGAAGTGAATACGAAGTTTGATTGGCTAGAGGAGTCGGCCGAGTGTATCCATTCCTGATTTCAGAACCACTGACGCCGTCAACCAATCCTTCCGTCGGCCTCGACTCGAGGGCAATGGAGATCCCCACCGCTGCATGTTCACCACGCCAGCATTCTCATCGGTGGTTAAGGCCATGAGCAGCATGAAGCAGGTGACCTCAGCACCCGGAGCCTCCAGCGATGACCAGGCATGCTGTGGAGCTGTGGATCGCAAGCAAGTTCACGATGGTCGACCATGCGAGTGCAGAGCCTGCAACGAAGAGGGCCAAGAAGCCAGCGGCGCGGCTGGAAGTGCCGTGGAATTTGAGCTCCTGGGCCTCGAGCTTCTGGTTTGGTAGCATCGGCAGCGTGAGAAGACCGATGAAGTGCATCACTGTCGCGATCCCGATGCAAATTGCAACTTGCGCTCGCACGTAATCCGAGTCAGTTGCAATGTCCTTGTCGGTCACGTCGAAGTGGGCGTCTACCAAGTTCTGCATGCTGTTGGCGAACGGAGCAGCTAGATTGTGCACAGTCGTGAGAAGGCTGTACGTCGCGCCTTCGAAGCCATGTTCTGCGATCTCCACGGTCACGAAGCCAGCGATGACGTGCCGCATTCCGTCAGGGATCACTGTGAGCTGAGGGCCGCCAAGGAAGAACCACTGGTTGCGATTAATGTCGTACGTCACGATCATGCTCACGATGAAGCTTGCGATGATGGAGAAGAGCGAGCAAGCGACCATCAGTCCGCGCCAGCTCGTGTTCAAGAAGAACCTCTTGACGATCAGACTCGCCACGACGAAGAGCAAGATCGAAAAGCACGTCGCCACGTTGTTGCTGAATGGTTCCACGCCGATCCAGTTCTCCTTGATGGCACTCCAGCCGGAGAAGTCGAAGCGGTTGAAGAATGTGTTGAGGAAATGGAACGCCATGAGCTGCCAAATTGCTCGCTGTTGGACAATGCGCCACATCTCTCGGAACGGATGGAGATCCAGCTCAGGAAAGAACTCTTCTTCGACGAGGAAAAAGCCCGTTCCTACGCAGCCCAGGATCGCAACAATTGCGCATGTGAAGAAGACGAGGTTATACGGAACCGACCACTCGAAGGTGCCGCCATACACGCTACCGTTGAAAGCAAGCGCCGCGACAAGAACGCCAGCGAGGCCACCGGTGTAGCGAATGATGTAGATGGTCGATTGAGCCGTTCCTCGCACGTCGATGTGTTCGTGCTGTGCGAGCTCGACCATGATACCGTCACAGGCGACGTCTGTGATCACGTACCCAAGACTGACGAGCATGAGCTCCACCAGGAATACAGCTCCAGTGTTTGGTGCGTCGGCGTTCTCCACTATTCGCAAGGAGACTTCTTTCGTGCGCTGGATCTCGCCTGGTGCGAAGAACGGGTCCACGGTGGGGCTGAACGAGAGAATCATCAACGCCACGAAGCAGATTGCCCAGCCGATGAAGATGTAGGACTTGCGTCGATAGCCGAGTATTGGATAGTGGTCGGTCAGTATACCAAAGAATGTCTTGTACGACCACGGGAGGTCCATGATCGCGGCTGCGGCGCCCATTTGGTAGCTGTCCATGTTGAGGTACAACTTGAAGAATGGGTACACCATAGCCGGTAGCAGTCCATTGAGGAAGCCGATGCACGCGTAGTTGATCAGAAGCCCAACATGGGCGCGTTCAAACACGTTCACTTCCGCCTTCTTCGACGGGAGCAAGTCACACGATCTCGTCTCGAGTACCTTGCGCATGCGTTCTTGCTCCGCGAGTGGTAGCTCATCTGTCTGGTACAGTGACGAGGAGTTATCAGCATGGCTGACTGCCGCTGTGTGGCTCTCCCCCACAATGGGTGCTGTTGTCACGGCCCCGTCACCGTCTTCACTCGCGGAGGTCGTCGTATACGACGAGGCACCTGTCGCCGTGGGGGTGCTCTTCTTGAGCAGGAAGTTGCGAGGAGACCGCGCCATCTCGCGCAGATCGATGGATGGATAGTGCCCAGTGCTGCGCGTGCATGCAGGCGGCGTGCGTGAAGCTCGCGTCGCGCGTATCCAGCTCAGATCACCACCACAAAAGACTCGCCAATGGAAAGCTACGCATGTCGCGTCTGTTCAAGATCGCGACTGGACGACAGTCGTACACCGTCCTCTATTGAGAGCATGAATCAGGAGTTACTCTCGCCTATAGTTAACAGAGGCTACTATTCAAATACGTAACCATTCGTACTGTGTGGGACACAACAATACTCACACATATCCCGCCGAAAAATCGAGCAGCTCAATGGAAGAAGCCACAGCAAGATGCTGCACTCGCTGTACGTGATCAACAAGTCTGGCGGCCTGATCTACCAGCAGGACCTCAGCAGCGCCGCACCCAAGCTCAGCTCCAATGACCACCTGCGTCTGGGGTCCACCTTCCACTCCATGCACGCCATCGCCGTGCTCGTACGTCGCCTTTCCGCTGTTTCCATCTCCATTTTGGCATCGCTGACGCCTGTCGTAGGCTGCTCCTGTAGGATCTGGCGGCATTGAGAGCCTGGAGACCGACACGTTCCGTCTGCAGTGCTTCCAGACGGCCACGGGGCTCAAGTTCTACATCACAGCGGCGCTCGGCACGCCGGATTTGGACCACGCGCTGCGCACGATCTACGAGCTGTACGTCGACTACGTCCTCAAAGTACGCACTCTCTTCACTATGTCGCTGCGTGTGTGTATTGATGCTCACTTACGCGGCTGCTATTGCAGAACCCATTCTACGAGCTCGAGATGCCGATCCGCTGCAGTCTATTTAACGTCGGGCTCAAGACCTTCGTGGACAAGTTCAACGCCGACAGCAGCCGCCGACGACCCACGGGAAGTGAGACCTATTAGGTACGGCTCACACTCGTCTCTGTATGCAGAAATACATGTGCCGCCATTTTATTCCAGCAGTGCCGGCTCGTCCAGATCCAGGAACAGCGCGCCGTCGCCGCAGAACTTGTTGGCCTTCCAGTTTCCGTCGTAGAATGTGCCGTCCAGGAACGTGTACCTCCCGACGCCGTGGCACTTGTCGTCTTTCCAGTCGCCGTTGTACTGTGCGCCACTCGCGTAGCGGCAGATCCCACGGCCGCAACGCACGCCGCCGACCCACTTGCCTTCGTAGTGGTCGCGGGTGCGCGCGTACGAGCACGACCCGAAGCCGTTCCGCTTGCCATTCTTCCAGTCACCCTTGTAGGTCGTGCCATCGAAGGCAGTGGAGACCCCGTGGCCGCTACGCTTGCCCTGGAGCCACGAGCCGACGTAGGTCTCGCGCGCATGCTTGCTCTCGCCTTCGCCGTGGGGAAGGCCGTCACGAACCTCGCCAATGTACGTGCAAACACCATTCCCATCCTCATAATTGTCGAGCTTGCACTCGTGTAGAACCAACTCGCCGCCTACCCAAGTGCCTTCGAGCTTCGAGCCATCCGAGTACGTCACCACTCCTTTCCCAGTCTTCTCGTCGTCCTCCCATTGACCCTCGTAGCGCGCCTCGGCACGTGTGCCTCTTGCCAACGTGGGAGCGGTCTCATGGATGCCGTATCCGTGGCGCTTGCATTTAACCCACTGACCGGCGTATGTGTGTCCGTTGGCGTAGGTCATCACACCCTGACCAGAACGCAAGTCCTCAAGCCAATCGCCATCGTAGATGCCGCTGTCGTTGTGGTACACGCACTTGCCATGTCCGTGGCGAACCAGACCAAGCTCATCCATCTCACCCGTGTATTCGTCTCCGTTGTCGTAGACTTTGGTTCGAATGCCGTTCGTTGGCGCGTTGTTTCCGTCGTTGCACTCGCCATAACCATCTCCTGGCTGTGGCTTCCAGAAGTGAATTGCGCTCGAAGAGTCCAGGAACAGGTGCGACTGGGCATGGATACCACCGAAGACGTAGACGGACTTGCGATCGGCCGATGACACTGAAGCTTGGCCGATGTAGGCTGTCAATCCGACATTTTTCGCGTGAACTTCGCGGATCTCCCCAGTTTGCTTGTCGAGCAGAGCAAATCGAGTTGGATCTGACACTGGCGTGCGGCGCGGGTAGCCACCGAAGATCAGGATGCGGCGACTACTGAGCGGTTCCGCCTCACTCGGAGTCTCTTTTTCAGCACGCGCCTTGAAGATCTGAGCCAGTTTTCCTGTGGACTCTTCAAGGGGAACACTTACTTCGATGGCAGTAGCGTTGCTTCGAGCGAGCCATTGGAGTGAACTCGAGGGTGGAAGGGAGAGCTGTGACCACGTGCTTCCAGCAATGTCAAGTATGAAGACCCCTTTTTGCATGCCGCCGCGGGTTGACTGACGACCTCCAAGTACGACTACCTGCATTCCACCTTCGACGGTCACAGCACTGTGGTGTGCGAGAGGAAGAGGGCTCGCTCCAGTAGGCTGCAATCAGACGAAGTCCAGGTGTCAGCAACAACGCCTCACAATCAAGCAAAGACGGAATGACGCCCACCGTAAG
Organism: Pythium sukuiense; assembly: GCA_023334995.1. NCBI lineage: Eukaryota > Oomycota > Peronosporomycetes > Pythiales > Pythiaceae > Pythium > Pythium sukuiense. Next base: position 35,013 of record JAADVL010000011.1, read on the forward strand.
CTGCGTCCACTTGACTTCTTCAGCGCCTTCGACTCCTTCAACGATCGGTGTCTCCAGAGTCAAGATCCACACATCACCGAGGAATTTTCCAGTGCCATCGCGCCCACCAAGCACAAGCATGGCATCCGTCGTCGCCTCCGCACCAAGACTAGGTGCAATTCTGATCGCCGTTGCTGAGTGCCAGGCGCGTTCACTTGGCGGTGGTGACGGTGTGGACGTGGGCGATTCGGATTCTGCATCGAGACGGCGACAGCGAAGAACACTGCGGTCGAAGGTGATCTCATAGGAGTCGTTCAAGTACTCCAGTGGACCGACAGGTTCCACCAGCAAGGCCTCGCCCCCGAACACGACGGCCCGATACTTACCCATGGCAGCTACACTGTGTCCGACGCGTCGCTGCAAGTCGCCCTTGACGTCAAAGTTCGTCAGCCACTTGTCCAGCTGAAGATCGAACAAATCGATGCGGCTTGAGCACCCCACGTGGTCAACTGGGTGGTCTCTCCCTCCAACGACAACCGCACTACAGTACCAACGAGCCGGCGGATGAGGACACGACGAACCGAATTCAGCAACGAGGAGACGTACATGTGGTCGTTCACGAGAGTGGCTTGGGCACCACTGATGCCGTAGGGTACATGGGGGTGGTTGTGCTGCTTGTATTCCTGTGCCGCGGCGACGTGGGCACCCCATGGCACGTACTCGTGAGCCTACGAGACGCAGAAGAAGCCCCAACGAGTCAGCACTCCATCTCTAAGTCACTCCGTAAAGCAGTCGCGCACATGGAGCCATGGGAGCTCGTCGACGACATGAGCCTCCGTCGGCACCGCGTCCACCATTTCTCCGTTTGCCCAGTTGCAGCAGTGGCCAGTCGCGACTCCTTGGATCGCTCGCTATTCCAGGTTTCAGGATCTACCCAGTCGTCGCTTACTGATTTCCAGTGTGGTTATTACCACTAGTTGCAGTTGACGAGATCCGCGAACGAGGTTTGGCAGCCTCTCCGAGCATGATACTGCATCCGTTTGCGAGCACGCGCAAGTGCTTTTTTGCCTCTGGCCACCGCGATTTCGACACTTCGAGCATACGGAGACCTCGGTATTCATTCCATGCCTCCTGCTCGAAGGAATGTTCGCGATCAGGCTCAAAGTCTCAACAAAGCAGCAAGTGATCCAGATACGTACGGTCGCGAGCTGCTGTTTGGCGGCTTTGTCTTCGTCCATGTACTCGGGGCCATTGGCAACGATATCATCCACCACATCACGCGACAGCTCCATCTCTTGAAGCCGCAAATGATCGAAGAGCAGCACCTCGACCACGGATTCAGCAACGATTGAGCTACGAGAAGACGGATGAAGACAGATTCAGTATGCTCCAGCGATGATCCACAAAATTCGTACCTCTTGGCTCGCGTGTGCTGCTGCTCGAGCAAGGACGACTCTCCAAAGATTGCTCCTGGACCGAGCGTCTGCATCGGTTCTTCGCAGTTTACCAGACCACTACCCAGACCTCTTCCGTTGAACTCATCGTCGGCTACGTCCGTTGAATCACTCGCGAGGCCAAAATGCGCGGCATGGAGCATCATTTCAGCCGGAGTAGGAGCCGACTTTCGATCCACCAGTGCATTGCGACGCCCCCGGATATGTTTGCGCTTCTTTTTGAGACTCGGTTCGACACGAAAGCCTAGCGGCCAGTCCTGCGTCGCCAGCAGTCGATGGTAAGGCAGCACGCGGTCTTTTTTCGAGCCTTTCTCCACTGTGCCGCCATGCCCGTTGTCATCGTTCAAAGGCGGCTTGTCGAACTCCTGGTACATCAGGCACGTGCCTTTTCGCAGGATGATCAAGTACTTCGGCACTTCGCTCTGCTGGAGCAATACCTCTCCCTTGCGGAACCGGCGTCGCTCCGAGATACCGATGATGTGGCCCAGCTCGCTTGTGCTGAACCGTTGGAACGCCTTGAGCTGCTGCAGAAACAGAAACACCTCGTTGTTTTTGTCGGTGCAAAAGTTGTGGATCGTGGCTTCGTACGCTTCTGGCCACAGGATCCCGATCTCGCTGCTTTCGTCGGCGATCAGCTGCGTGTGGGAGCTGATCACGTGGCCTGCACATCCAAACGGTAGCCCGGCGTCCATGTGGTGGGTCGTGACGGCAGACGCGAAGTCTCCGAGTTTTCGCCTCACGCTCAAGCGACCGCTGAGGAGCACGTAAAAGTTGTGTGGATGGTCTTCGCCCACTTGAAACGGCTTGCCACACCCGACGACTTCGTACTCGAGATGCTGCGCGACGTGGACGAGCACATCACGTGGGAAATCCTGGAAGAACAGAACTCCTTGCAGTCGTGAGACCACGAGATCCAGCATTTCCGAGTCGCGCTCGCTTGGCAGCGCCACCAGCGCGAGCTTGTCTGCCGTCGGTTTGCCAAAGAGATGGTCGTAGAGACCCTCCTCGACGTCCACAGCATCTACCCTGCGCATATGAGACGGTGATCGTGGCTGTTGTTGTGCTGTCGGTGAAGGCGGGCATCCGGCGAACGGGGTCTTTGGCCTTCTGAGCGACTCAATCTTGCTATACTCGTTCTGCGCGAGCCCGAACTCTCCGAGGCGGCGATAGATGAGGGCCCGGTTGCGTAGATAGTCTTCGTTCGACGCATCCATGTGCAGTGCCGTGGTCACATCCTGCAGTGCTTCGTGGTCTTTGCCCATTTTCAGGCGGCACACGCACAAGTTGAAGTGCGCCTGGTGGAGCGACGGATCCTGTTTGAGAGCTGTGAGGAATTCGCGCTCAGCACGGGCGTGATGACCACTGAGGTCGAACAACACACCACGCAGCAAGTACGCAAGCTTGACGACGTTGTTGTCCTGGAGACGAATGGCACTGTCACACTGTTGGTGAGCTTCCTCGTATCGCCTCTCGAGATACAAGCGATAAGCCTTCCCGACGAGAAGATTTGTGGCCGAGCGGGATACGCTCTCCGGGTCGACGGCGATGCAAGGTCTCAGCAGTGGGTCGTGTGGCACAGCGTCGTGCTTGGCAGCGTAGTAGCTCTCGTAGAGATGCTTGTGGATCTTGTTCTGGATCTCGTGGGGTTTGGCGTACATGCGCTTGCTGATCTCCTGTGGGGTCGGAAGAGGCGGGATCTTCTTCATGATGCTGTTGGCTCTCAATGCCGAGAGCTTCGAGCCCGGCGTCACACAAGAAAGAAGTGTCTGAGTCGACTCGCAGTGCATGAGTGACGGCGTCCGTAATGCCGACAGCGGAGCGTCGTCTTGAGCGAGACCCTCGTCTTCGCGAAGCCCAATACCAAGCACAGAGTGAGAAGTCGCGAGCGTTTGCGTGAGCTGCTTTCGTCGTGCAAGACATTGCTTGCGCTGCTTCAGACCCAGTTCCAGCAGCATTTTGTTCTTGTCGTACACGAGCGTCGCAGGCTTGGACGTCGCAGGGCGAGTCGCCAAATTGGCGGCGGTTCCTCGCTTCAGCATGGCTTGCGCTGCTCCCACTCCGCGAGCAAGATCTTCTTCCTCGTCTTTCGTGTACTTCGATCTCCCGCGGCACTTGACCATCTCCGTCGTCGCAAGTACGAGTGAGTGCAGCAACTTCTTCATCCTGTCAATTAGCGTCTCAATTGGAATACTGTCCTCGAAGAACCCACAGCCACCAAGCGTCAAAGCCTGAGACAGCAGCTTGTCCTGCTCGGCGCTGCTGCGGATGAGAAGTGAGACCGGGATGTGGAAGTATCGCCGTTTGATCTCCCGAATGAAATCGAGCCCCGCACTGCTTGCAATCGAGTGGTCGTTGCCGAGCGTGAGTCGAAGGAGGACAAAGTCGACGGGGAACATTGCGAGAAGCGCGAATGCGCGTTCGTTTGTCGCCGCCACGAGGATTTCAAAGTACTGCTCGAGCGCGTCGGCCAGGTCCTCTCGGTGCTGGAGATCCGGGTCGACGATCATCACGCGGAAGTGTTTCTTCGTGATCGGGTCCAGAATCATCGTCTTGTTGTCGACACCGAGCTGGAAGCCTTTCGTGCGACGGTCGACTTGCATGGCTCGGTTCTTCTTCACTTTGGATAGAAACTTGCGACCAGCGGTCGTGAATTGCGTGTTGTAGATGGCTTCGCTGGGTGCAGTCGTTGAGGATGAGGACCCTGGGCGGCTCCGCACTGAAGGCATGGCCGAGCCGCTGCTGGAGGCTGGACGAGATGTCATCGTAGGCGGCAATTCCACGGTCTTCTTGGCACCGGTGCTTGGTCGCCTTTCGCTGGAATCGTGGCCATCGCCCGTGGAGATACGCAGTGCCACGTTGTCCTGCATTTTGGAGGCAGACGTGCGAGTGTCAAGGAGGAAAACCATGGCAAGTTCCGACGCAATTTGCCTAAGAATAGCCTCCAGAGTTGAGCATATCCAGCGAGAATGCGGTTCAATTTAATGGTGTGCATTTGAGTCTTTAGGACAAGTCGACACCGAGGTATCATCAGTGTGCTTCAACGGGGAGCCTACACGCTCGAGAGAGCTGAAGAAGCCAAAGGACCGACGCCAGCAAAACCAGCAGACAGAGCGGCCGCGCCGACTGTGGGGTTCGTGCTCAGGAAGGCCGAGCTACGGAATGCGCTCGCAGGGAACTTGGACGGGCTCGGCGGCGGATACAGAGGGTTCGAGTGCATCGGCTTGGGGGAGGCAAGCCCAGGCAGCATAGGAGTCGACGCAACAGCATCTACACACAGCATCAAGTCAGGATGAGAGACAAGAGAGCCATTTTGGAAGAGAGCCACGTACCATGCAGAGCCGTGTCGAAGCAGGCCTTGAGATCACTGTCGCTGAGGCCGAGAGCGCGTCCGACGGAAAGCGTCTCTCGGAAAAGACTGGTCATGGCGCTCTTGGCCTGAGCCGGATTCGTTCGCTCGCGGTCTCGCTGCGTCTCCAGACGCGGAACTTTCTTGGCCATTTCAATGAGCCGAATCGCGTCACTTCGAGGACACGTCGAACTCGCGAGCACAACATCCGCCGCGTCTTCACCCAAGTCGACGAAGTCCTGTGACGGAATCGCAAAGCCGACATCAGCGTTTGCGATTGCGACCGCGTTGGAGCAACCGGACGCGACCAATCCGACACACTCGCCAAGTTCCTGCAGCGTCTCCACGAGCAAATCGATGTGCGACGACGTGCAGCCGTCAAAGATGACGACGGCGTGCTCGAGCAGGATCTCTTTCCACTGCGCGAGTGTGTTGGAGATGGACAAGACCTCGCTGCGGAACACACACGCGTCGATATCCACGACTTCGCCCGTCGAGGCCTCGCGGAATTTGACGGGGATCGTGCAAATGGGCTTGACGCGATAGGCTTCGCGCGCGAGCAGCTCTTCTTCCGACTCGGTCTCGTCGTACACGGCCTTGTCTTCCACTGGGAACTCTCGTTCATTCGCTGCTACGAGCAAACGCACATCCGCAGATCGAGCAAACGACCCCATCAACACGACCTCGGGTTGGATCTTTTCCACGAGACCAAGAGATCCCAAGTAGCACATGCTCGACGTGGGGAAATTGATGTTTTCGATGTCGAACTTGACGTCCACGGGGTACAGACTCGGGTCCAGATACAGTTCTGCGAAGCTCACGACGGTCTGGCCACGCGCCTCGAGGTCCAGCACCATCGTCTGCAGCTGCTGCAGATCCGCCGTCTCTAATGGACTGATGCTTTCACTGCGACGCACTTTACCACATCGCGACAACACTTCACGCGCCGGGCCTTGCAGCACGACGACGTGGGCGCCTTGCTCCTGGTCGAAGTGCACGTAGACTTCGCACCCGCTGATCTGACCATGCAGCAGCGACGAGCAGCGCGCCTTCTTGTGCATCGAGTTCTTGGGCGAGCCCAGTCCAAAGTGGCTTGAGAAGCGCAGAATCGCATTCTGGTCGCGAAGCGGGTCCAGCACGACGGCCGCAGCGATCGGCGACGACGGCGGCAACGACGGCACGCGCTTCAAGTCGGGGCTGGAGTGGTCCCCATTCCCATTTGCCGCAGCAGAGCCGTTGCTCGTGCCGTTCGTGGCTGGGTTTTCAACACGGTGACGGCATGCAGCCAGCGCCTTCATGAAGAATCGTGCATCGCTGTTGAAGCCCGAGCCGTTGAGCATTTGGACGGCGATCTCCCGCTCCAGCTCTTCCGTCGAGGTCTCATTCGCGAGCAGCAGATCCTCCAGCTCGATGATCACTGGAGGGCTCACGCCAAACGACGACGCGATGATGGAGCGCTTGACAATGTCGCTGTGTTCCACAACTAGCGTGGACACGCGGTTGATCGCCGACGGCAGCTTATCGCTCTTGCAAAACACCTCGAGCTGCTTCATCGCCTCGCTCACGGGCACATCCAAGTGCTTGTTCATAGCGCGCTTGCTCTGCAGCAACTTGGCCGACACGCCGCCGAGCACCGTCTCGTCGCCTGTGCGCACGACGATCGCCTTGCCCTGTCCGGTGGTCACAACCGTGCCGTAGAACGCCATGTTGGGCGAGTCCAGGTAGTGCACCGTGGCCTCCGCGGCGTCAAACACCGAGCTCGTGGTCGCGATCCGCGGCTCCGGCGCACGTCTTCCCAGCAGCGCGCTCTGGTCCACCCACATGCCTTCGCTCTCGATGATGCGCACGTCCGCCGGCACACACTGGCCTTCCTTGAGCGAGATGACGTCGCCCACGAGCAGGTTCTCGGCTCGCGTGTGGATCCAGCTGCCGTCACGCAGCACGGCGACCAGCTCGTGGATACAGCCGTGGCCCACTTCGACGTCCGTGGGCAGCAGATTCAGCCGCGGGTTCTCATTTTGGCTGCGCGAGACCACATGGGCCAGCAGCCCCGAGAGGCGGTTCGTGTCGAAGCGTCGCTCCAGCTCCTCCACAGTCACGACATGCTCATCGTAATGCTTGAAGCGCTCCCCGGACGCGCCGCGGGGACTTGCGAGAGCTCCAGAGGCGCCATTTCCACCGCCAGGAGACTCGGAAGACGACCGCGAGAGGCTGATGGCGACGCTCAGAGGCATCACTTGCGCGGCCGCCATGGCATTTGAGAGCACGCCACCTGCACTGGTCTCATGGGCGGGCACGTGCGCGTCTGATGAAGGAGATGCCATGCTCGTAGGGATGGCGAGGGAGACGCAGAGACGCCGAGAGGACGCCAGGAGATGTCGACGCCGTTCGCGGTCTTCCGTCGATGGGCTCCCAAAGCGTCGCTTCAACACGAAGAAGTATAATTCTGTCGTGTACGGTATTGTAAACGAGGCGAACTTAAGGATGCACTAAGTACGCAGGCAGGGGAGGGCCAGTTCGCACTTAGTCAGCCACCAAAAGTTCTTCTTTTGGACCTCTTTGACATCCGCAACATCGAGAAAGACAGCGCGGGGCTGGCTGAGAATGAAAATGGGGCGCAAGCGCGACATCCCACGGCCGCCTGGAGGCCCCGGCTCGGCGTGTATGGAGATCCCAGCACCCTCTGGTAGTCGCTCGGCGAGATCTAGGAGGGACAATGCCACGGAGTCGGATGTTCCGGCGGAGTTACGGAGCTCCTCGTCGGACGGACTCGGCGGTCTGAAGTCGAGGCCGGCGTCGTGGCCCTCGCGACTACCGTACTTCCGCGACAGTGGCTCTAGCAACGGCAATACTGGATCGCTGTACACGGAGATCCCGCCGGACCGCATCTTCAACTTTGACATCCGAAAGTTCCAGGATGGCACTCGCATCCTCATCCCGGCATCTGCGCGTGACAAGATTCGATACGTCGGCCGCATCGTGCACCACGGCGTGACGACGAACCGCCAGACCAAGATCAACAGCGTGCAGTTCGACTGGCCGGCGTGCTCGATGGAGATCCGCGTGACGGGCACGACCGCCGTGGGCATCCGCATGAAGGGCGACGGTACGAACCTCGGGACGCGAATAATAGAATATGCCACTCACTGCGACTGCTGCTGAATGCCCCCCAGGCAACTACTTCAACATCTTCGTGAACGGCGCGTTCCGCTGCATCATGCGCGCCTCGCTCCACGCGATCTGTTGTGACGGTACGGCGTCTGACGCTTGGAAGACTAGCCAGTCCCGTTGGGTTCAGCACGGCGCTGCCCACACCACTACGGTTGCTGATCCCAACTCATTCTCTCTTGATCTTTGTATGGGACCACGCAGTGGCCACGGAACTGGATCCGCAGCGCGAGTACACGGTGACCATTACGAAGCGGACGGAGCCGCAGACGCGCGGCGCGTTGTCCACTTTCAAGGTACTGTACCGTAACGACTGGCTGTGGAGGCGTCTCGTCATTGGAGCATGGGGATGACTGAGATGATGTGTGTGATCGTACGAACGATGGGCAGGTGTGCACGTTCTACGGGTTCATTCTGGACGAAGGCGCCGAGGTGCTGCCGCCGCGGCCCGAGGCGACGCGCAAGATCGAGTTCATCGGCGACTCGGACACGTGCGCGTTTGGAAATGAAGGGCTGCAGACGCACTCGAGGCGCATCTTTGGCATGAAGGGCCGCATGGAGAACGTGTACAATGGCTACACGTGCATCATGGCGCGCATGTTCGATGCTGACGCGCACGTGCTGGCGTGGAGTGGGTACGTAACGTTTGTTGGCAGTCATCATAGAGGATGGATGAGATGCTATAGCTTGAGGATGAGCGGGGCTGAGCTGACGGTGCGGCGTTGTGAACTCACAGCAAAGGCGTCCATTCAAATGCGGCCGAGTGGGGCGAGAACATGCTGGCGCTGTGGAAGAACGCGCTGGCGAGTCGACTGGGCGAGCACCAGTGGGATATGAGCAGTTGGACGCCGGATATCGTGGTCATCAACCTCGGCATCAACGACTTGTCGCCGCCCGCGTCGTCCGAGACAGATATCGTCGCAGCCTACGCGCTGCTACTGGCAGAAGTCCGATCTTGTACGTGAATGCCTTGGGATGTGATGCGCTTCAAGTCGAAGTGACTGACTTCTGTGTGTGTGTGTGGGCTTCCATGAGCAGATCGCCCAGACGCCGAAATCTTCTGCGTCGTGTGTGACGAGAGCTGCATCAGCTCGGAGGACTCGCTGTTCAACCGCAGCCGCCTGTCCATGCAGCTCCAGGAGATCATCAAGGTGGCCATCTCCAAGGTCAGCAAGTACGACCACAAGCTCCACTACACGCTGCTGCGGATCGACGGAGGGCTCCAGGAATCCGACTATGCGGCTTTCAAGCACTACGCCGTGAGTGGCCACATGAAGATCGCCATGGCGTTGGCCGAAGAGATCATGCTCCACACGAGCTGGAGCGTCAAGCACGAGCCCGTGACCATGCCGTACCCGCAGGAGAAGAGCGAGATCCTCATCCCGGAGAAGCAAGGCCCGAAGGACTCGTGCACCGTCAGTTAGTTGAAGTGTGTACTCTGTGTGAAGCTCCCCCCCCCCCGGGGGTACTGTAATCGAGATCCTATTTATTCCCGTAGTTAGTGTTCGCCACCTGAATCAGAGTGAAGGTTCCCATGTGGTTCACACAGATCTAGGGCGTGGAGAAAGGCCCCATCCTGTCGACGACGATTGATCTGTGTGTGGAGCGGCTTGGTGATCTCCTCACAACTGCAAGTTACCAGAGATCACGAAACACGGCATCGACGACACTGAGGACGATGGCGGACAAACTGCGTGAGCTGCGCGCGCTGTTCAACCGCACGAGCGTGCGCGTGCTGCCGCTGCGCAACCAACTGGGCAAGGACGCGTCCCAGGGCGTGGCCGCGGCCGTGAGCGGCACGACGCTGCAGGCGTTCCTCGTGGACACGGCGGACGCGCACCAGAGCGAGTACGTGAGCGACGCCAACAAGCGCCGCGCGTTCCTCTCGGGCTTCACGGGCTCCAACGGCACGGCGCTCGTGACCAAGGACAAGGCGCTGCTCTGGACCGACGGTCGGTACTTTCTCCAGGCCGAGCAGGAGCTCAGCAGCGACTGGACGCTCATGAAGTCGGAGGAGCCGGGCGTGCCCACCATTGACGTACGTGTATTACCACCACCTCTGTGTGTGTGGCTGTGAACGACGTTGTCTGATGGACACTCTGTGGTCGTTTGCGTAGCGATGGGCGGCCAAGAACCTGGGCGACGACGGCGCGTTCGCGATCGATCCTTTCCTCACCTCGGTGTCCGCGGCTCGGTACGTTTTCTAAGCTAGCGAGTGAGCAGTGTGATGAATCTCTCTTACCAAGCGACTGTGCGGGATGCTAGCAACCTGGCCAACGCGCTCAAGGAGTCGTCGGTCGAGCTCGTGGCGATCCATGAGACCGACAACCTCGTGGATCTCGTATGGAAGGACCGCCCCGTGGCGGGCAAGTCCAAGGTCCAGTTCCTGTCGGACAAGTACACTGGCCGCTCGGTCGCTGACAAACTCAAGGACGTGCGCGCGGCTGTGAAGGAGAAGGGTGGCGACGCGATCGTGCTCACGGCGCTGGATGACATCGCGTGGCTGTTCAACATCCGCGGCAACGACGTCGAGTTCAACCCTGTCGTGTACGTGGCTGGCTATTTGTTCACCTGGGGTCTTCATGTGGTCTCATGCGGTTTGTTGTGAACGGACAGTGTGTCGTACGCGTTGATTAGTGCCGACTCGGCGGTTCTTTTCCTGGATGCCGAGAACCAGGAGGAAGTCGCCCAGCACTTCGCCTCGAGCAACGTGGTGTGCAAGCCGTACGACACGATCCTGACGGAACTCTCGGCGTACGCTGCTGGGAACCCAACGAAGAAGGTGCTCGTGGATCCTGTGCAGTGCAACGTTGCCGTGTTCCTGGCACTTCCGGCGGCCATGCGCAAGGAGGAGACGTCTGTTGTCATGGCGCAGAAGGCGATCAAGAGCGACGTCGAAATCGAGGGTATGCGTCAGGCCCACATCCGTGACGGTGCCGCTCTGGTGAAGTTCTTCGCGTGGCTCGAGGAAGAGCTGGAGAGTGGCAAGACACTGGACGAAGTCGAGGTCGCGGACAAGGAACAGGCCTTCCGTGAGCAAATGGAAGGCTACGTGTCCCTGAGCTTCGACACGATCTCGTCGATCGGCCCGAACGGCGCCATCATCCACTACAAGCCCAAGCGTGGTGCGTGTGCTACCGTAACGAGCAAGGAAATCTACTTGAACGACTCGGGTGCACAGTACCTGGACGGTACGACCGACGTCACGCGCACCGTTCACTTCGGTGAGCCAACGGCGTACGAGAAGGATTGCTTCACGGCTGTCCTCAAGGGCCACATCGCACTCGCGCGTGCGGTGTTCCCAGACAAGATCGAGGGTGTCAAGCTCGACGCGATCACGCGTGCTCCGCTGTGGCAGACCGGACTGGACTACCGCCACGGCACGGGCCACGGTGTCGGTGCGTTCCTGAACGTCCACGAAAAGGGCGTGCTTCTGTCGTTCCGTCTCAACCCGAACGGCTTGCTCATCCAGGACGGCATGATCCTCAGCAACGAGCCTGGCTACTACGAAGATGGAAACTTCGGTATCCGTATCGAGAGTCTGCTGGTCGTGAAGAAGGCGAAGCACATCAAGAGCCCGATGAACCGCGACTTCTGCGAGTTCGAGACGATCACGATGGCGCCGATCCAGACCAAGCTGATCAACTCGGCGCTGCTGACCAAGGACGAGACCGAGTGGCTCAACGCGTACCACAAGACCGTCCACGACAAGCTCCAGCCACTGCTGCAGAACGACTTCAAGGCCTACGAGTACCTCGTGCGTGAGACCAAGCCAATCACGATCAACTAGATCACACATTGGTACAGTAGCGTGTAATGATGACGTTAGGGTTCGTTTGAGATACTCTGAGGCAGTTGTGGTGGTTCCTCCTCATGATCTTTGTCCTCACGCTCCGGCGACGGGCTGACGGAAGAGCGATGAGCTCGCTCAGCGTGCCGCAAGCGTCTCTCCAGTTGCCTTACTTCACGCTGCTGCTCTCGCTCAATGACGTTCAGTACCCGTGTCTCCAAGGCTGCGAGCCGCCTCTCCTCTCGCTCCTTGCGTTCTTCCTCTCGTTGGCGGCGCGCCTCGATCTGGTGTGGCGTCTCACCCGCCAGTGCGAGTGCGATGTAGTCAGCCTGTGCTTCAAAGCGCTTGATCTCTGCTTGTAAAAGATGCTGCTGGCGCGCAATCTCTTCGTCAGTCGGGGTTTCTATGTGTCTCGGCGGAGATTCCCTCATATTCAGTTCACTCGACTCGCCATTCAGCAGCACCTCCGAGTTGTAAGCGCGTGAATCGCAATGCTCATTTTCGACCGAGTCAGCTGATTGTTGCTCATCTTGGCGCGGAGGCGGCGGTAAACCCATGCTAGTATCGTTGCCGTCGTTCCTCTCTTCGGCAGTTCGGCCTGAAGCAAGCGATGGGGTCGCAATCAAGGCGTCTGCGCTTGTCGGCAGCCATCGCGGGTACGCCACTGTCGATTCTGACGGCGTAGAGCCTCTGTAGGATGGTGCTGAGCCCTCACGCACGAACACAGGGCGTGTTCCTGCTGCTCCTGCTGGTGGTGGTGGTGTGGTCTTCGTCGGAGGTGACCCCAGCGCATCAAGGGACGGATAGTGGCGAAGAGCTACGACCGGCGCACTCGTCACCACGGACGCGTGGAGGCTTGCTTTCTGGACTACGTTCAGCCGCGGCTTCTGCATGTCCACAAGTGGCGCAGCGTCCGCAATGGCCGGCTCTGCGTCGAACGCATCGATGAGCTCGGCATCAAGGTCCGTCTCCATGCTGATGCCGTCTTTCTAGCAAGGGACAAATACGAGAGCTAGTACCACCATTCCTGAAAACAGAACCATCATTCTTACAAGCGTAACTGGTTAGTATCGTTCGTACCCAGGGTTCCTAATCCTAACGGCTTCGGGAGCTCCGACTGCGGCTCCGGCGACGACCAGTGCGGCGGTCATCCCGCGAGCTGCTGCGACTACGACGACTATGCTCGTAGTCCTTCCGGCTCCTCCTACTATGCCTCTCTTCGCTTCGGGTGCGGCTTTGACGAGACCGTCGGCCCCGATCGCCATCTCTGTCTCTGTCTCTCTCTCTTTCACGACCATGGTCTCGGCTTCGTTCTCGACTACGATCGTTGTCACGACGTCTCGGAGGACTGGCTCGTCGGCCACGACTCGAGCTGCGCTCACGGGCTTTCTTGAACGTAGGTGCCTTCTCTTCCATCACATCTTCAGTCGCTGGTGGCTCCTCTGGTCTTGGATTGACCTTGCCGACGTCTGCTGTCACTGGCGTGGCCGTCGGCTTGCCACCGTGTTCTGACGGCTCCTTCACGACAGCAGCGACTGGAGTCCTCTCTGGTTCAGCATCTGGCAGATCATCGATAGCGAAGGGGTCCACCTTGGTCAGGGCGTCCAGCCACACGGTCTTCTCTCGCTTGTAGAGATGTACGAGCTCCTGCGCAACAGCTCCGAGCGAGTCGCGGTCGACGTTGAACAGCGTGTACCACGCTGGGGAGTCCGGCAACTTGACTTGCTGCTGGCGAGCGGCCACAAAGATCGCAGCACAGGCGATCGCTTCCGCTCGGTAGCGTACACACAAATCAACACGAAGGCTGTCATTCAGGAACCCCCAGGCCTTCTGCGCGAGCTCCTTGCTGCCGTCGAGGATCTTGATGTAGTACAGAATGTACTTGTGCGGGTGCTCCATGATGTTGTACAGACTGAAGCCTAGATCGATGAGGATCTGGCGCTCCACCATGATCAACCAGTCGCGCCAGAGGTAGTACGACTCGCTCTCGAGCTCCAGCAGTTGCTGCGAGAGCTTGGCTTTGCCCCACTTCCGGCGGCGATACATGGCGTAAAACACCGTGAGAACTTCACGAATGCTCTTGGGCTGCTCTTCAACTTTAGCTGCGAGAAAGAGGCAGCCGATGGCGACTCGGAAGGCGTCGAAATCGCGCAGAGACTTGCGGTAGTAGAAGCGGTGGAGCATGGTCTGCGCTGTGACCATGACGACTTGCGGTAGACGCAGCAGGACGCCGGCTTCCTCGATGAGCTCACAGCCCCAGAAGCGGTGGCGCTGCTCATCGTCGGGTGCTACGCCGTCTTCGAGAGACGGAGAGCGCGTGAGGATCTCACTGGGCAACAGCACGTGGCCACTCGTCGTCGCCATGGTTGGTGTCGCCATTTTGACCTCGTGTCTTGAGGTGACGAGGAATAGTGACATCCCACTTTAAGCGTACGTGGTACAAACATACTATATCTGTTAAGAACAACACCTAGCTGCCAGCAAGCAAATTGGTCGTTTCGACTTCCTCCGACAGAAATGACCACAGAAACGACCTCCGTCTTGCCCGTTTCTTGAATGCTATCCGTACCTGGGTCGATCATGGGTGTGCTGTGGTGAGCACTTGACGATTTCCTGGCGAATACGATGAGCGTGATGGAGAAGGGAGAAGCTGCGGGCGACAGCGTGATCACTGTCGAGTTTGACCGCGACAATGGACTCAACTACATGCTCTGCCAGGCCTGCTGCGTCCTGCCGCTTGTGACTTCGTGCATGATCTTGCCGTGTCTACCTTGCCTTCCATATTGCCAGCGCAAGGAGTTTGAATCTCAGAAATGCAAGATCACAGACAAGCGCATCGAGTATGAAGGCGGCTGGATGAATCACATCGCCAAGAACGTGCCGTTGGATCGCGTCCAGGACGTGAGTATCAGCCAAGGCTGTATCCAGCGGTGCTTCGGAGTCCAGAGTGTCAACGTGCAGACCGCTGGCGGTGGTGGCGCGGAAGGAGCGCAAGCGGAAGTCTCGCTACTCGCCCCCAAGAACGCGGAGATGATCCGTGATATCGTCCTTCAGCGTCGTGACCACTTCGTGCTGGGCCCAGGAAATGGCAGTGGCATTGCTGCTGGAGGCGGGATTGACGACATCACGAAGAAGAAGGCGCTTGGTGCGACCTCGACATGGGCGACGCCAACCATACGCACTGTCGACAACGCGGAGCTCGTGGTCGAGATCCGTGAGCTCAAAGAGACTGTTAGTCGAATTGAGAAGCACATGATCGAAGGACTCGCGAAGATGGACGAGCCGCGTCTGTGAGCGCAGTGCAACCGTCGAACCAAGACATGCCAAGCCTGTGCCAACTGTCCGTCCACTCCTGTACACTTGGCAACGAATACGACGCAGCCACCGCACGCCCGATGCATGTGCCTAGGTGTCTGCGTTGGACTACACACCCATTGACACCCATGGCCACGACTGTAGCGAGCTGCACGAAAGTGCCAAACAAAATACAGGATCCCACCTTCTTCACAAGTCACAGATGCTATGATGAAGTGGCTCACAATCATTCGCATCGGAATGACACTCGGACCTTCCGAGCTTTGATGGGTAACATAGCCAGCTCGCCAATGGAAAGCCGCCACCAACTGCTCATGCGTCTGCACAGACACGCCTCACCACCGCCATCCTACGAGCGCTCTCATTCCCAAAAGATCCTACTGAGAGACATACCAACGACAGCATGAGCTACCAGAGCGTGCCGACCACCATGTACCCTGAGCTCGTGCCCGCCTTGTCCGCGGACCGCGAAGAGAACGCGTTCGAGGTCGACTTCGACCGCCGCGCCGGCATCAAGTACCTCTGGGTCGTCCCTTCCGTCATCTTGCCGTGTCTCGCGCCGCTGTTCATGCTGTGCGGACGCAAGACCATGGAGTCACAGAAGTGCAAGATCACTGATCGCCGCGTGGTCTTCGAGTCGGGCTGGCTGGACCACTCCAACAAGAACATCCCACTCGACCGCATCCAGGACGTGAACGTGCGTCAGGACTGTATCCAGAAATGCTTCGGCGTCAAGACAGTCGAGATCCAAACCGCCGGCATGGGCGGCGGCATCGAGCCCGAGGCGCGCCTCATCGCGCCCGTGGATGCCATGATCGTACGCGACGTGATCATGGACCGTCGGGACGCGCTCGTCCTGGGCCATCCAGGTCTCAGTGATGGCATTAGCGGAGACCGTGCCAAGTCAGAGAGCGGCAGAAAGGAACTGCTTCGCCGTACGGACCAGGAGAAGGCCAACGAGCTTCTGGTTACAGAGGTCCGGTCGATGAAAGACTCGCTCAGCCGCCTGGAAGCGCAGGTCAAGGCCGGCGTGGAGCTGTACGTGCAAAGCCAGCAGACCAAGTAGCAGCGGAAGTTTGATAACCTCTCAATCAAAACCATATCACGAGCTAAGGAGTCCCTGGCAGGCAGGTCTGTAACCATCGAGAGAGGGAGTAGACTCGTTCCCATCAACGCCACTCTGTGGGACCACGTCGCAAGGTCCACAGCGTTCTTCGACAGTTCCCAACAAGTACCTCAAGCGCAACGAGTATGATGGAGAAGACAGAAGCGGCGGGCAACAGCACTGTCACGATCGAGTTTGATCGCCGCAATGGGTTCCACTACATGCTCTGCCAGGTCTGCGCGTTCTTACCATGCCTGCCGTGTCTACCTTACTGCCAGCGCAAGGAGTTCGACTCCCAGAAGTGCAAGATCACGGACAAACGCATCGAGTACGAAGGCGGATGGCTGAACCACATCACCAAGAACGTGCCGTTGGACCGCGTCCAGGACGTGAACATTAGGCAAGACTGTGCTCAGCGATGCTTCGGAGTCAAGATCATGAACGTGCAGACAGCAGGCCGTGGCGGGGGAGACGGAGCGGAACTCTCGCTACTTGCCCCCAATGCCGCGACCTCTTGGTCTTGGGCTCGGGAGCTGGAAGTGGCATTGCTGCTGGTAATGGTGTCGATGGCATCACGGAGAAGACGGCCGGAGGAGCCTACTACGCAGCTCTGACTACGCCACCCAGTCGCACCGCCGACAATACGCATCTCGCGGCCGAGATCCGTGAGCTCAAGGACACGGTGAGCAGAATCGAGAAGCACATGATCCAAGGGCACGCGAAGATGGATGAGACCCTTTGAGTGGCCTGTGTGACGGTGCACATGTGGACAGAGGCATTTGCAGTCTTACACCAGCCACGAGGAGGGGAGAAGCCAACGCAGGCGCCAGCCCAGCCGTCACAAGTCACAGAGTCACCAGAGGTTCAAATGTCACTAATTTGTCGCCTCCCTCTTCGTAGTGACTATTAAGTTCGCTTTTTGACAATCAAAATCCTTGCATCGTCGAAAATGGCATCTTGGCGACGAGATGGCGCAGCTGTTGTCTTGACGCTGTCCGAGGACCAGGAGCCTGTGTATGAGCAGCTTCAAAGCCGCCTCTATGGCGTCGAGGCATTGGACAGCAGCGCTACCTGTCGGTCACGGGTGCTGTCTCTGTGGGAAGCCTACTATGCACTTTCTCAGGACCAGCTCCTGAGACGGTCATCCAGCCAGTCGCTCGCCGACGTTTGGCTGGAATTCATGGCCTCGTCAAGCATCTTCGTGCCATTATACGTCGTGTACCACCATTTCCGTCAGCTTGGCTGGCTGCTGCGGTCAGGACTCAACTACGGCGCGCAGTTCGTTCTCTACAGAGGCGACGCCACGGCGTTCCATTCCGAGTACATCGTCTACGTCCACGACGCCGCAACGGCCGGCTCCTGGCACAGCGTCCAGGCGCTCACACGTGTGGCACAGGACGTCAAGAAGACAGTGATTCTATGCGAAGTCGGCGTGGCGAATGCAGCGATGGAGCCTCAACCTGCCACAGACGACAGCTCGACTCCGTCCATGGCGACCCACGGCGTGTACGACGTCCATGGTACGAGCTTCTCGCTGGACGCCGTGCTGCTCCGGTTCTGGGATACGGCGGCCGTCGATGAAGACCGAGTCGACTACTCGTTCACAAAGCAGCCCATGCTACTGAAGAAGAAGAAGGTGAAGAAGACCAAGACGAAACAGTCGAAACTGATAACGGAGACCGAGGCTTTTGAGTGATAAAAATGAGCAACCCGAGTGTTGTATTACCCCCCTCTCGCTTTACTTGCCCAAGACTAGAGCTTCCATGAGCAGGCCAGCCGAGGCGCCGAGCACGAGCCCGAGGTTGAGGAAGAAGCTCGTGAAAGGACCGGCAAGTGGCTGTTCGTCTGGGTGCACGCTCTCACTCACGAGGATGACGGTGAGCGAACACAGGTAGCCATTGGAGTGGCCAAGCAGCGACACGAACAGCACGGACCAGAGGTCGTGCGTGAAGTACTGCTGCTTGACGATGGCGATGATGATAGGCACGAGCAGAACGCGGGCCACGATTGGGATCCAAATGTTACTGGCCGTGAGACCGAAGCGGTGGCCGACCATGAAGCGGCCCACGCAGTCGGCGATCGAAAAGATCGTGAGCAGTATCAGCGACCACCAGCCACTCGCTTCGAGCGACGGCAGGTTGAACGACTTGATCTCAGTAACGAGCGGTGGCCACAACGCCAGCGACGTGAGGAACACGAGCGTGAGTAGCAGCTGTAGGTGGAAGACCTTACGCAGCACCGTCCACTTGGTCGGTTTGTTGGCAAACGCTTCATCCGACGCACGCTTGGCATCCGACAGCAAGTAGGACTTTTCGGTCATCTCGACGCCGTTGTCCTTGTGCTTGTTCAGGTAATAGTCCGAGATCTTGAGCTGCAGTAGCTTGTAGTACGCGAGGATACACAGTGCGATGGTGATCGCGCCCGAGTAGAAGTAGATGAGCGTGGACAACACGAGCTGGTCGGCTGGAAACACGAGCTTGGTGAGGTCGCGGTAGAAGCTGCCGATGAGCGTGCTCAGGCCGACGCCCAACTGGAAGCTCTCCTGGACCTTGGTCGGGTACTGGGAGACCAAGCCGATGGTGGAGCTGTCGATGAAAGCCGTCGCAATCGACACAACGGCAGTGCCGCCCAGCACGGCGACAGCATTGGCGTGTTCCGAAGTGAGGAACAAGTACGAGGTCGGGATGAACGCAAGCACGATGAGCTGTCCGGCAAAGCCGCCGACGATGCGGCCCGTGTACGACGGCTTGGCGCAAAACACCACGATCACGCCGAGAAACGCCAGGTTCGTGTACATGAACACGGACGTGATGGCGAACTCGATGTTGTAGTCCGGGAACAGCATCTTCCAGTAGTCCACGGGCTGCGTGAGCGCTGAGAACGGAAACAAGTAGCCGATGCCAACGAGAGCAAAGAGCACGCAGGCCATGCGCTCCTCACGCTCACGCTGCTTGGCGGTGAGACCATCCACGACAACCGCGTCTTCGAGCTGCGCGAACGCCGCGGCGTCGGCGCTCGGACCGTCGTAGCGCAGCGCGCGTGAGATCGACGGCGTGTGCGGCAGTGGGGACTGCATGGTAGTTCCTACTCTCAGGGAAAACGACGGAATGCCCGGGAGAGTCGGGAAGAAGAACGAGAGATGGAGATGGGGATGGATGCCCGACTGCAAAGCAGCGTGTGTGTCGAAGCAGGGATGGTGGCTGCACGGAAACAGAACGGCGCATTCAGTGATTCACGGCTTTCCTGAAGGCCGGACAGGCGGTGCTGCGAAAATGTAGCCAATCCCAACGCGGAGATCCGAAATACTCAGACAGTAATCTGATTCACCACATTCAAAGGTACTTGATTGGTTGAAAAAATGACATATCAAGATCTGAGTCTGCGCGCCAATTGAGAAGAGAGACTATCGAAAATGCCGCTGCACACACGCAACCAGTTCACGATCAAGGCGCAGAGCACGGAGCGCACGCACGTGCTGCCTTTGTATGTCCATGTGAGAGAGTGCGACCTGGCGTTCTTCCATGACCAAGAGGACAGTGGAGTCGCTGTTGTAGAGGTACGCAAAACGGATGGGTACAGTCTCCGCCATACAAGTGGATAACTCGAATTCTGTGTGAGCGCAGACGCTGCTGACGCTGCTGGATGGAGACGCAGCCTTCCAGGCGTTGGTCCATGAGCTAGACAACGTGCGCATGATCGACGAGCTCATCAAGACCAAGTCCAGCACGCTTTTCCACGTTTCTACAGGCTCGGACGTCATACACGTCCAGTGGCAGCTCCAGGACCACGCCCACAGTCTCATCAACGTCCTCCAGCGGTCGGGGCGGCCTCGCAAGGAGTACTTTGCGAAGAGAACGCCAGTGAATGGAGCGCCAAAGGCAGCGGAGGATCAGATGGAGTACACGGGCGGCATGCTGCGTCCGCTGCCGGCCCGCAAGGCAGGCGTGGCGGTATGGATCTACCCACCACACGTCAAGATCCCTCCCACTGGCAACCGCGTGCCTGCGAATCCAGAGTGTGTGACCGACTTCTTCCATGTAGATCTCACGACCTAACGAGTGCGCTGTGAGTGACCATCTCCATGAGGTCGGTGGTAAATATAGGACTCCTTGATGCACAGTGTTTGGTGAAGAAGTACCAGCTCATTGTGCAACGTCAGCGTCCAGCTCTTCGCGACCGTCGCCCGCTCTTCGGCTACGTACTAGCGTGGCCGCTGGTTGTTGTCAACACGTTGCCGCGATCTACCCCTGTCAGTGGCCCCTGCCGATGCGGCCAGTCGTGGTCTGACGGTACAGTGCAGCATTTCTGCCAGCTCATTGACGCAAATCTCGATCTCTCAGTTCCGCCACGAGCTCCAAAACCTGCAAAATCCACGGCCGTAACCAGACAACCAGAACCACAATCAGCACCTCTCCGTCCTCTATCCACAAAATACACTCTCCCTGCCGAACCCGCGATATCGGCAATGTCCTCTGAAGCTTCGGCCCCGACCACTGCCGTGGCGTTGCCTAGCACAGCACCGACGAACGCCTCCCGCCGAGGTGTCTCCGAGAACATCCAAGTCTTCATTCGCATCCGCCCACTCATCGACCGAGAAACCTCGCAAGCAGCCACGGCGTCCAACCACTCGATCCGGACACTCGATGACCGCACGATCGAAGTGCGGACACACGAGACGACTCTCAAGTGCTCCTACGACGCTGTGTTCGACCCTTCCTTCTCGCAGGACCAAGTGTACGAGCGAGTGCGGGAATGTACACAGTCCTTTCTCGCGGGCTTCAACTCGACGCTGTTTGCGTACGGCCAGACCGGAAGCGGCAAGTCGTTCACAATGTTCGGCAACGAAGGTGACATATCCAGGTACCGTCCAGGCCAGTACAAGAGCCAAGCGGGGATCATCCCGCGAGCCATCAAGGAGATCTTTGAAGGCATCGTGCAGATGGGCGGCGAGGCCCAGGGCGCCAACCTGTACTGCTCCTTCGTCCAGATCTACAACGAACAGATCTTCGATCTACTGCGAGACGGCACGATGGAGAGTCCGCTGGAGATCCACGAAGACCGCAAGAATGGCATCTACGTCGACGGGCTCTCAGAGTACGCCGTCCGCAGTGTCAATGACTGCCTGGCTCTGCTGCAAGGCGGCGAGCAGCACCGCGCTGTGCGCTCGACGCACATGAACCAGGTCAGTTCACGAAGCCACTCTGTGTTTCAGCTTCTGCTCGAGCAGCGGCGCCACGATGGCACAACGATCAAGTCCAAATTCAATCTTGTGGACCTGGCGGGCTCGGAGAAGTGGAACTTTGGCACCGACATGCAGCAGTTCCACATCTCGGAGATGACCAACATCAACCTGAGTCTCCATACACTGGGACGCTGTATCGCGGCGCTGTCGACCAAGAACCATGGCCCACAGCATGTGCCGTACCGTGATTCCAAGCTCACGCGGCTGCTGCAAGACAGTCTCGGAGGCAATACCAAGACCAAGATCATCGCCACGCTGTCGCCGTCGCTGGACTGTATCGAGGAGTCGATTTCGACGCTCAAGTTCGCCGACCGAGCCAAGAAAGTGATGGTCACAGTGCGAGTCAACGAGCAGCGAGAGATCGATCCGGCTTACGTCGAGAAGCTGGAGGACGAGATCCACAGGCTCAAGGAGATCGTGAAGCTTCTGCAGAGCGGCTGTGGAGGTCTAGCGGAGAGCCATCCGGAGCAACACTACGAGGAAGAAGACCAGCGGGACGATGGCACGAGAGAATCAAGTGGACCACAAACAGAGATACTCAGGAGCAAGTTAGCACGCACGATGCAGGAGAATATGGAGCTGAAAGAGACGCAAGAGAGGCAGCAGAAGGAGATCGACCAGCTCCGAGCGAGACTCATGGGCGGTGGAGGAGCTGGGACGGGAGGAGGCGGCGGAGGAGGTGGCGGAGGGCTTCCGCTGTTTGCTGAAGAGGCAAACCTACTACAAAGCAAGCAGGTGTGTAGAGCGTGAGAGCTGTTAAATGTGGTGGGTAGTCGATTGATGGGGTTCTGGATGCCTTTGTAGCGCCTGGAGACGACGCTGCGACAACTGAGAGACGCGTCCGACAAGTTCTTCAAGTTCGAGATCGAAGAGGAGGAGCTCAAGTCGATCCACGAGCGAGTGTTTAAGGGCCAGCAGATCTCCGGCTTCTCCTCTTTGATGTCACCAACGCCCGGCAGCATATCAAAGCCACGTCCACGTACGTTGAGTTTCTCGTTCTTGCGTCGATATTACATGAGACTCACCCCCACACCTGCATTGTAGCGAGTCTGGTGAAGCCGTCAGGATCATTGCCGTCTCCTGGTGGATCCCAGAAGCCCATGGCCGTGAATCTCCAGTACAGAGTACGAGGTCGGTCGTCTTCTCAATCGGCTCGTGGCTACGGAGAAGGCACTAGCGGGGGCAACAACAACAAGATGGAGCTTCGCTCTGACGCTGCTTCGTCCAGGCAACCGCTGGATCCGGAAAAGGAGCTCGAGCTGTCTCGCAAGGCCATCGAGAAGCAGCAAAAGCTGCAGAATTGGCTCGTGGAGAAGGAAAAGCGGGAGCTACTCAAGCTGCAGCAGGAACACGAGTACGTGGAAGAGCAGCGTCGTATGCTAGCGGAGCGAGACGCCAAGTTCTTCAAGCGAGCCGAGGCTACGAAGAAGAAGCTGCTCACTGTCAAGCAGAGTTCGTCGTCGCCCGGCAACCCAGAGAGCGACTGACTGGAGCAATCTGGACTCTATGAATCATGAGCGTATTGATATCTATTGTGTATCTATCTACGTGTCTAGGGTATCTACATGATGCCGATCTTGACGCCTTTGTATGTCTTGCCCTTGGCTGTGACCAACGACACGAGCTTCTGGGGTCGTCCGATGGCGTCCAGCTCCGTCTTCTTGGCCTCGATCGACTCGAACGCCACGTGCGCGTGCAGGTTGGTTGTGAACGTGACATTGGCCGAGCCGTGGGGCTGCTTTTCCGGCCAGTGCGGGCTCTCGACGGCGCCAGGCACGACCTTGGCGGTCTGCACGAAGAAGTACTCAATATCCTGAGCCGTGAGTCCTCGAGGCAAGCGATGCACTCGCAGTTGGCACGACCGTGCGTCCAGCACCTGCTGCGGAGGTGGTCGGTCCATCGGTACGCGACTACTCTCAGCTCCACCAGGAGCCGCAGCAGACTCCGTAGGCGTCGTGAGGTTGAGCGTGAACGCCGACGGCAGGATCTTAGGAGGCCCAATGTAAGCAGACAAAGCCGAGCCTCGTCGAGAGTCAAGTCGCGGGCCGTGGAGCTCCGTCGCGGACGGAATGATGGCGCCGCAGTCGTTCTTGACGGCGTACTTGGCCGCGAGCATCGAGGCCTGCGCGTCGATCGTACTGTCGTGGCCGTCGGGCATCTCGAACTTGAGCAGGAACTTGGTGAGGTCCTTGAGTCCGGGCGTGGCTCTCGCCGCGTCTCCTTCCTTGCGACTGTAGATCTTGGCCGTGTCGATCACTCTCTTGTGGTCGATCCGCAGCGCCGCGAGATCGCCATGGACCGAGTGGCCCACGACGATCGTGTCGGCGTTAATGAACTTGAGCAGGTGCTTCTGGGCCTTGGCCACCGAGATCTTGGACGTGTCGATCATGTCGATCGTGATGCCGTGGATGTCCGTCTTCGGGTCCACCATCTTGTACCCGTCCTCTGGCTGGTGGACGATGAGGTCCGACACGATGCCACGGATCATGTCCTCGCCGTTGACAGCAGACACGCGACACAGCGCGTTGGACTTGCGTTCGTTGGCGTTGGCTAGTGGCGCCGTGACACACATCTCGCAATCCAGAGCCACGATCTTGAGGTGCGTGCTCTTGGCCTTGCGCTTGGGCTTGATCCAGCCGGACTCCGTGTCCGACGGGAACGTGAAGTGCTTGGAAAAGTTGGCGTGGCTCTGCGTGAGCTGCACGAGCGTCTCCCACTGCGCGTCTTCCACAGTGTAGCTCAGGTCGCCCTGCAGAAGCCCCAGCATCACGTCCTTGGCGATGGCCGAGATCTCCTCGAGACGCTGCTTCTTGACCGACACATGGGCTCCATTTTCAGCCGCGACTGGCATGGATGCAGGCTCCGAGATTGTCTTGGGCTTGGCATCGCGACGGCGCTTCTTGGCGCTGGTTGCAGGCGCCGCTGAGGGCTTCGTGGGCTTGGCATTGGCCGCCATGGTACTGCTGTGATTGGTGATTGGAGCTCTTCGCGTCACCAATGGCGTTTTGCTGGTCACCAATCGCAATCAATCTCTCTTCTCATTGGTTGATATTCAATTCATGTGGCTTCTGATTGGCTGACACTATTCGTATGCCAATATGTATTGCAATATATTGGCTACCAGATACACATCGCACATCCAGACGGAAGCAAGCGACGACTTCGTGCGGTTAGAATGCTGCGGCAGCGCGTGCTGGAGGTGACGCAGAAGGCGACGCAGAGCGAGGCGCTCAAGTGCATCATCGCTGGCCACCAGCTCCTGCCTCCGTCGAACCAGCAGCGTCTCCAGTTCATTCTCTTCTCGGCACAGGCTCAGTACCGCCGTCCCGGTGGCTACGCTGTCAAGCCACAGGCCCTCGGAACGGAGAAGAAGAAGGACTTCTTCGACCCATTCGCGAAGGAGAACGTGGAGCAGGACTTGTACATTGGCAAGGTCTACGAGGACCACTTCCTCGTGCTCAACAAGTTCGCAGTCGTCGATGAGCACGTGAGGATACTACTATCGGAGACCATGGCCACCATGGAAGTGGACTAATGGTCGTGGTGTGGTGGTTTAGCTGGTGCTGGCGACCGTGGAGTTTGAGGCCCAGGAGAAGCCATTGACCAAGACGGACCTGCGTGCGGCGTGGAAGTCGATGGCGGACCTGGATGCGTTCGCGTTCTTCAACTGCGGCTACGAGAGCGGCGCCAGGTGAGACCGTGGATGTACCTACTCGGTGAGAAAGGCGGTCACGCATTATGACTCACTGTGGAATGCAGCCAACCTCACAAGCACATGCAGCTCATCTCGTATCCATCGATGAAGAACTACTGCAACCAGGACATGGTAAACAGCACGTAGCTCTCCTATCCACCAGCTTTCTTCCATCGACTGACACGGCCATGCCTGCCTCTACAGCCGCCACTGCTCCACTTCATTCACGAGCATCTCAATGGCCACGCCTCCGACGCCATTGTCCACCTGCCGGAGCTTCCATTCCACCACTACCTCCACCGCATTGAGCTTCCAGCGGACACCTCAGACGAGACCGCTTCCGGTGCGTTTCCGTCTCCATGCGCGACCCTCCATTCCTTCCATCGGTCGAGTCCGTGGATGGATGGATCTTCTGAACCTGTGACCTCTGTGACACGATGACTCTTTCTGATGCTAGACCACTTGCTCCGCATCTACGAGTCCATTCTGGCGGCCATGCAGTCCAGTCCGTACACGCCAGCGTCACCGCAACCTCTGGCGTACAATCTGCTGCTCACGCAGTCGTTCCTGTTCGTGATTCCCCGCAAGACGCCGGCCCACCAAGGCATCGAGGTCAACTCGATCGGCTTCATCGGCTCGTTCTTCGAGCGCAATGACGAGCAGCTCGCGTTCTTCCAGCAGCACGGCGGCATGGCCATCCTGCAGAACGTCAGCTTCCCTCCGCTCCATCGCCAATAGTAGTAGACAAACTACAATGACTATGTGAAGGTGGTGGTGATGGTGTTCAATTTCAATTCATTCAATCATTCTCATGCTGTTTAGTTGGGTTTTGGGGGGACGCTTGGCTCACACAAAGAAAGCCATCGTCCCAATAAATATTGGTTTGGGGTTGCTCGCACACTGGACAGCGGTGGCGATGTGTACACGGACACAGAACGACTACCCCTTGGTCCCTCTGCTTGGTGTGTTGGGGGTGGGGTGGGGTGGGGAGTGGCGGCTTGCTCGACGCAAGCACACATAAATGATGATACATGCAGGTCTCGTCCGAGACGCTTAGATCTGCTTCGTGCGGATGCCGTGGCCGAAGCTCTCGGCCGTGTGGGCCTTCCAGCCGCCGAGCGTGAGCGGGCGGCTCTTCTTCTTCAGGTAGTCCTCCACTTGCTCGAAGAACGCCTGCTCCACGTCCAGGAACGTCAGGATGTCCTGCAGGAACAGGCAATTGGACTGCCACGCGCTCGGGTGCATGCGGTGGACGATGGTGAAGATGATGCGCAGGAAGTTGTTCATCTCGGTCTGGCGGCTCGCAATGTCGGCCTCCGAGAAGCCCAGGCTGAAGAACGGCATGCGTGTGAAGCGCATGCGCTCAATGAACGTGCGTGTGGCGTCAAATGCGCAGCCTCGCTCGCCCTGGCACGAGCACCGTGCGTGGTTCATGGCGTTGCCCTTGAAGAGAGAGGACGCAGGCGACTCGCTGTAGCCGTCGAGACGCAGGAGGAGCGACTTGCGGAAGCGGCGGAACTCCTCGAACGAGCGCGCCACGAATTGGCTCGAGTCGCGGTCCTTCGACCATGAGGAGGAGGAGGAAGCAGAGGAGGAGGACGATGCAGAGGAGGTGGAGGACGCAGAGGACGAGATGTGGCGGTTCGCGCCGAGCGCCTCGACGGAGATCACGAACGACAGGTTCTTGCGCGGGCCGTGGAAGTGCGTGACCTGCGCCGACAGCTTCTTGAGGATGGCTGGGTCCACGTTGGCATTATCGAAGTGCTCCATACTGGATGGTGGCGGGAGTAACGGTGGGGTCGGGATGTAGTTATCCGGAGGAGAAATGGAAATGCCAGGGGACGAGTTGAGTTGAGCTAGGGAGCGGAGGACGAGAGAGGACGAGGAGGAGAGAGAGAACTGTGCTTCGGCTTGTTCTTCAAGACTGGAGGAGCGTTGAGGCCGATCAAGCTGCCGCAGTGTGGAGGAACGCAGAGGAGAGTGAGGGGACGAAGGAGGAGATGGAGGAAGAGGAGAGGAGAGGAGAGGGACCGCTTGCTTGAGAGTGAGTGTGGGAAGCGGCTGCGCTGGACTGTGTGGAAGTGAACTGACTGCACTGTCTGACGCTCTCGAGGCTTTTTGTGGGCAAGAAGAACACTGCCGAGCTGTACAGTAGAGGCCTTGACTTGGTGTTTGTATGGGGAGCGAGTTTCGCAATGCGACGCTCCGCCGAAGGAAAAGCCTGAGGGAAAGATCGATCGAAGCTTGAATTGAATCGAGTGCCAAAGGCAAAAGGAATCGTGGTCGACGGAGCTCTTTGGGCGTCCGTCTGCCGGGGAGGGATGACGTGCTCTAGGTTTCTCAAGAAAAACAGAGGAAAAAGTGAAAAACATGCCGACATTCTCCTCCTTGAACATCCGCGGCATCTCTTGCACGGCGCGGGGCAGCGCGGCACACGCTCGTCCATCACCACTGTACGGCTGAGCGCTGCACACACAGGCAGCAGACTGGAAGTCAGGACCACAAAGCACTGTGTCCGCTCAGTTTACGGCTTGTGAAATGACCCAAGCATCCTCAATCAACATGGCCACCGTGGCGCCAGTTCTGCCGCCGAAAGGCACGCTCCACTTCCGAGGCCACCATGATGGTGAGCGTTAGCAACCCATGGAGGTTCCCGTCGGCTGGGAAACGCGCACGGTGGGTAACGACTCCTAGGCGCATTTCCATCATGGCGTCTTTCAGGTGGTCAACAGTCGGTCAGTGCTCAGCGTCCCGAAAAGAGAATTTTCTTGTTTTTGCTGCTGGAAGTAAAACACGAAGCGGCTGCTGTACATAGAGCTGGTTGCGGTGTCACAAATGTCCTAATTTCTCGGTTTGGTTTGAGTTGAGAGGCCTGTCTGAATCCTCCCTGGATTGTTCGGTGGTTTGCTGGTCTATGCAAATGGTACATTCGGGAAGAAAAGCCTTCATCCGTTCCTCACAGTCGAAACTCGAGCGCTTTGTTCGAAAGTCATCGCGTGTGATCTTTGTGATGCTGCTCGTTTCTATCGTCCCTGACACTCAAACTTACCGTCGCATTCGAAAGTGCCACTTCTGCAGGGAGTTCACAAGGGTGGGCTTGTGGTCGTCAGTTGAAGTGCATCTGCGATTCATCAAGTCAGAAATGCCAGATGCAAAATTCAAAAATCTCCACGTCTGGCGGTAGAATCAATTGATAGAGGTTGTCGGTGCTGAGGTTTCAGGCTAGAGGCAGTCGGTTAGCATATCCCTTCGACGCGCTCTATCAACTATGGAAGTTTCTTGCCACCTGTAGCAGATCACAGAATTTTTTGGAAATCATGGGCGCCCCAGATCCAAAGCGTACGGTTCGCACAGAAGAGCCACGCGACTGGTCTGGTTCGTATCTGTCCGTCGCATCTGCAACTATCGGATAGGAACCGCCTGCTGTAAAATCCGCTTGGATTTCTCAAGTTGAAGTCGTGATGCGGATCATCCGTCGACCTCACGATCGACGGAATGCGGCGCGTACTGTAGGGTGCAGTAGGGCAAGGAATGGAATCCATCTCTGAACTTGTGGATCTTGAGGACTGTCGCGCCAACTTCAACTGGCGCAATCCAAAACACGCCTGTCGTTTTGCTGGCTTCAGAAAACCACAGAGGGAAAAATCATCACGCGACCCAAAAACTCAAACGAGAAAGAAAACTCAAACGAAAAAAAACTTGAGACTCACCACAGAACCAGAAACTGAACTCGACTGGAGTTCAGAATTTTTCTTTCTGAACTTGGTGTCTCAACTCTGAGGTGTGGCGTGGCTCTTCGCTGGCTTCAACATCAGCGAGAATGGAAAAGTGGATCCTGCCGACATGACGTCAGGCTACACGCGTGCGGCGTCCGCATGGAGGCTCGGGTGCGTAGAGACTGAAGCTTTGCTCTAGCTCTCCGGTTGATTTGAATCCTTGCGTCGGCAAGAACGCACTAGAAGCGTCTGGCTCGTCATGGCTACGCATGGGCGCGCATGTGTTCAACATTGGGGCGTCTTGTCTACGTGCAAGACAGCGAGCTACGTCAGCCGCCTCTTCTACTTGGTGATCACAGGAAGCGGATGCATCTCCGAGTGGCAGGATGTCGTCGTCCGAAAAGAGTATGAAGAGATACTTGAGCGGCTCGGCCAGGATGAACGTCTCCATACTGTAGCCATTGGATTCGATAGGACCGAAAGTCACAGTCTACGTTACGTGGCTGGGCAACCACCATCAGCACCCCACACAAAATTGGTTCGAAGGCGGGTCTCTCCACCATCCAGTCCGCTTTCAGTATCATACCGTTGCTTGAGTTTCGAGCGCGTCCATGATAACGAGTATGCCTGCATCGCTGCAGTAGCCGCTGCGTGAACTCGAGCCATGGCCGCAACCACGCAACTCCATCGCCGAGCAGCGGGTACTCGCCTCCATGTTCTTCTACTGCGCCAGTCCTGCAAACAGCAGCGCAGCAAGTCGTGAATATGATGACGCACGCCTGGGATGCATATGCCAAGTGTGCCAACCACGCCGATATGTTGGACGTCGTGACCCACGAAGGCACGCCTTTCCTGGTGCACGACATGGCGTGTACGCTCGTCGACTCGCTGGGCATGGGACTCATGATGAGTTTCACGAAGCCAGTGCGTAGACGAAGACCACGCTTGGAAGCCACGAGTGCGCCACGGCGGCCCTTCAATAGTGGTGTGGCGCACACAGGCGTGCCTCTTCGCTGGCTTCAACGTCAGCGAAGCTAGAATGGAGACGTGGATCCTGGCGACATGACAGACGCCACGGCACCACGCCAGGCCACGCGTAGGCGGCGACAGGCACACGACGCAGAGGAGGAACCGTCATGGCAGCAGCGGTACGAGCTGCTTCTGGCGGCGAATGAGCGGCTCCACGAGCAGCTCCAGTCGCAGGAGCAGGCCCACCGCAGGTCGCTCACAGTCGTGCGGTACGAACCGACTCTGCCTAACAACGACGTCTTCACGAAAGAGCTGCTGGAGGAAAACAGGCAGCTCATCGCTAGGTACAGAGCGCTGGAGCTGAGGCTCGCGAGAGTGGAGAATGGCCACGCGGCGTCAACGTCAGCGGCGTCGACGCCTCGGCGGTCGGTGGACAGATCGCGGCCGCCCACGCGCAAGAAAGGCGCCACGCGAACGGGATTCCCACTGAAACATGCCAGTGTGCAGACGGACGATGGTGGGAGGGACGACGAGGACGACGACTGCGAGGAGAAGACTGGGAAAAGCGGTGAAGAGTGCGAGGCGAAAGTCACAGATAATGACGAGGAAGATGCCTCACAGTCGAAGGCTCCTGCTGCAGACGTGCAGTTCCTTGTGACAGAGCTGAAGCAGCGCCTGGCAGAGTTAGACATCGACTTGGTGAGGCTCCGCGAAGAGAATGAGCTGCTGCGGACGGAGATGCTACAAGCTCGAGATAGCGGATTATTCGCGTCCAATACTCGCCACGGAGAAGACCTCCAGACTCGGCTGCGCACGAAAGAGCAGCAGCAAGAGCTCGAGCACTTGCTGAATGACCGCATTCGTCAGATGAAGATCCTGGAGGAGCAGTTCACGCATCTCCAACACAAAGTCAAGACCAAGTCGCTGCTGTACAAGGGAAGTCTGGAGAAGATCGAACAGCTCAGCGCCGAGCTGTTTGATGCCAAGCAGACGCTGCTCAAGCAGGCGGAGTGGCTCCACGCGCAAGAAGACCGCAACTTGCAGCTGACGATGCTGGAGAAAGAAGTCCACGTGCTTCGAAGTGAAAACGACAAGCTGAATGACACGGTTGGCATGCTCAGCGCTCGCCCACTCGACTCTTTGAACGTGCAGCTGGAGAAGAAGGCGTTGCAGATCTCACTGCTGGACGATGAGAAGACGAAACTGGAACACGAACTCAAGAAAGCCAGCCAGGACCATCGTATCGTGATGCAGACAAACGATAAGCTACGTGGCCGCGTAGATACGCTCACAAAGCAACTGGATTCTCAACTCGTGGAAGTGTATGAGCTGAAGCGAGCCAGTGAGCAGAGTGCAGCGGGCCGAGAAATCGCCGAGCTGCAGCTGCAGTTCTATCTCAGCGGCGACACAACGGAGAGCAACGAGCTCATGGAGGCTGTCGGGAAAGCACTCAAAGCCATGCAAAAGGGAAAAGGCGGCATCCAGGACTCCTCCAAGGGCGAGCTGTGTAAAGCCTGCCGACAGAATCAAGAAGAGCCGACAAGATCGTTCTACCAAGAACGCTTGGCGAAAATGACCGAGATAGGCAGACTAGTCCAAGATGATACGCGCGCACAGCTCCAAGACATGCGCGTCGCTCATCAAGCTGACGTACACACGCTTCGACGGCAGCTTAAGCGCTGGGAGCACCGAGCCAACGAGTACTTGAAAGAGATAGCTGAGCTACGGAAAGAGGCGACAGAGGCCGAGTCCAAAGTCCCTCGAACCTTCAGTGCCAAGACCACGAACAAAGCAGCGCCAGCTCACATCCCGGAAGAGGAACAAGGAATGCGTCATGCTGCTGCTCACATCGAGACGTTGATGAGTGTCCGTGTGTTTGACCTCCGCATCACGCCTCAGGGTGAGCTCAAGACGTCCGAGTACGTCGTGTTTTGCGACTACTTCGATTTCGAGCCGCAGCACTCACCAGTGTTCGGCCATACAGGAGACAATACTGGAGTCGCGGCGCTGGACGTGGAGATCAGCTACAAGCTTCTCGTCGACCGTGCGTTTTGCATGTCCCCTCTTGTTTCTGTGGTTACTGTCGAGCTCCATGAACTTCGCTTCGGCTCAGCAGTCGTCGTTGGCTCGGCGAGTGCATCGCTGCAGTCGGTGTTCATGGCTACCAACGCAAACTCGACGCAGCTTGTCAAGATCTTGGATCCAACCACGCGAGTCGCGATCGGGTCCGCGAGAATTGCAGTGAGTTTGACCACGTCAACCTGCCATCTCTTTCAGATGTGGAGGCAGGCACAGCCAGCTCCGCGGCTGCAGGCGTATCTCACGACACCATTTTCAAGTGGGCCAGCGGATGTACATCATGCGGCTCTGTCTATTCGAGTAATTGGCATTGTACTCACAAAAGATGTGACTAACACCACGGCCGGGATCAAGCTGCGGTATCGCTTCATTGGCCATTCCACCGCTCGCTGCGCCGTGAAGAAAGCAGCAAGGCAAGCGTTCCACGGGCTCCACTACTTTCCAGTTGATCACGCGAAGGAGTATCTCGTACCCTCGGACCAGCAGTTCCTTGACTTCCTCTATCAGCACGAGATGGCGCTTCACGTGACCAGTGCCGCCAGTACTGGCGATGGCAATGCGGTCGTAGCATTTGGGCGACATGCAGCACACGATGGTCATGATTTCATATCAGCGGCGATCACAAGAGGGGACCCTGGGAGTGAACGCTCCATCGGCCGGGTGTGGCTAGAGCTTCGCGTTGATGGTCTGACCAAACCGACACTGCTGGTAGATTGGAAGACCGCCCTGTCGACCATCGAGCGAATGTTCGGTCGTCCGAAGGGGTTCTCAGGGCCTCGTCAAGTAGCGTGGCGACGCTTCTGCAACGCTGTCTCGCTGTCGTCAGCTGAGCGAGCCGTTCGCCACATGCTCATTGCCAAGCTTGGTGCGCCACGCTCACAGGGCCCAAGTTTACGCCTTGCAGATACCAACGAGACGCTGCAGGCGATGCTGGAGAGATGTGGCGTGCGCATGACTCGAACGGAGCTCAGCTTTCTCAGCGGCGTTCTGTATCCTGATGCCATGACTGAAGACGAAGACAACAGAGTCTGGCAGGCTGTAAACGACAGACTAGAGATGGTTGAAGCGACGATGGACTCGGAGTGGCTTTCGATCGAGCTCCGTCTTCAACGCCATATCTCCGCGATGGACGTCGCAGTTGTCCAGCATGGCGGAGAGGAAGATGAATGGGTGGATTGGGAGACATTGACCCGTAGGATGCGAATCGCGGCATTCAATACAGGGTGGTCGACAGACAATCAGATAGACAGAGAGTAAACGTGGAGTGCACCCTCGAGCTGAGGCATTGGAGTGTGATAAATGGTTACAGCATGCATTTTCACGTGAGCATTCCCACTAAAAGTCGAGATAGCCGAGCTTGCGGATGATCTTGAACTGCTCGGGCACTTCCTGTAGCGCCGCCGTCGCGAAGCCCACGTCCGGCTTGATGCGGTTCAGCCGCATCACACGGTTAAAGTCAACGAACTGGAAGTTGTCGAAGCGACGTGACGGCAGGTTGTCGTCGTAGTGCTCCATGAGCTCCCATGGGCCGTCACCCACGCCAACCACGATGATCGCTGCCGTTCATAGCCATACATCGGTGAGTTTCGACCGAAGGATGGATGGAACTAGAGGACAAACAAACGTACACAATGCGTAGTTGGACGCCTCGACGATGGCAGCGGCCGTCGCCTTCTCGCTCGTGACTTGGCCGTCGGCGACGATCACGAGGATGTGGTACGACTTGGTCTCTCGGACCTGTCGGATGGCCTCGCGGATGATCGGCGCGAAGTCCGTTGGTCCAGCGAGTGTGAGCTTTGGCGTGACTGCCTCGTAACGCTTGAGCACTTCGTCGAAGCCCTTGCACGGAGAGCCGTCTGACGTGAGTGGGAAGACCGCCTTGTCGGCTGTCTTGATATCGCCAAAGCCAAAGGCGGGGATCAGGTTGTCATCATCGAACGGCTCGAGAGTTCGGCCGATGATCGAGATGACGCTCTGTGGTCCGGCAATACAGCAGCATCAGCGACACGAGTTAGGTGAATTCGAGCTATCTATGGGATGCCGTACCTGATACGGGTTCTGCATCTGTCCTGCTGGGTCAATGTCGTGCAGGCATCGCCCGCCAAACGAAACCTTGCCAGTGAACTACGAACAGAGTATCGTCAGCGAGAACAGCACCAGCTCACATCTCTGATTCTGATAGTACCGTGTTGGACTTGGTGTAGTCGATCTAATGAACAGAGACAACGTCAGCCTTCGCTGCTCACACCCGCAGGACGAATCAAACGCACGTACCCCCAGGATCAGGTTGGACGACTCCAGTCCTTGTCGTCTGAGCAAACACGCCATCAGCCACCACGCTCCCCTCCCCTCCCATCCACTTCGTACACCACACACCGCAGTGCCTCCTGGAGTTGCTCTACCCACACACAACAGTCCCAACGTCAGCTCCAGTGGATATACTGACAGCCCCATACAACCGCGACGCACCGAAGGTCTCGTACTGGTCCGGGATCGCCGTGTTCAGGTTCGCGTTCCGGTTCTCGCCCGTGGCTCGTCCACCGGAGGCTCCACTCGGCTGCTGCGTGCTCTGCTTCGTGCCCATGGCGCTCGCTTCTTCCTCCTTGGTCTGTCTTGCTGTGGATTTCGTCGAATGCCATGGGCAGAAGCGTGGGAGAAGCGGAGCTTTTCGTCGAAAAAGCAAATCAGTCGGTACACACTACCATCATTCCGGATGGGTGCACATGACTTGGCTTTTGTATGGGCATGAAATGGTGTACTAGATTAGGTGTGGGTACAGAGTACCCACTGGGTCTTTGTCTCCACAAATTGGGTTGGTTGCCTTTCTCACCTCCGATTGATGGCAAGCAGCTGCCGGATGGCCTTGTCCTGGTCTGGCACTTCCATCAACGCTGCGCGGCTTTGGGCTAGATGTGTTTTAGCTGCACGACGTGGTCAAAGTTGACGAACTGGAAGATGTCGAAGTGGCGCCAAGGAAGGTGGATATCGTACTATTATAGGGAGTCGGGGAAGACCGCCTTGTCACTGATTGAGAGCCTCAGAACTCATCATTTGTGAGGTTGCCAATCCCATTGGCGGGGGTGAGGCTGTCGTCATGTCATGATATCAGGGTCCTGGCACCCGCAGCGATGACCCGCTGCACTCAACAGAGTTTTGTATCACCATCGCTGCTTGCCCGAACATATCTATGGCATGTTGGTCCTGATACGGCTCTGTCATTGGCCTGCAGGATCAATCTCAAGGAATCTACGTCCTCCCGATGAGAGCTTACCAGTGCCTTGCATGTTATGCAAGGCACTGGCAAGACGATTCTTCGACATTATCGTAAAGATCTCGAAGAGGCTACACCTGACCATCACTCCGCTTCAACCGATGTGTACCACGTCAGCCAAATGTTAAATAGAGGTTCTTATCCACCTCCTCTAACCGCTCTAGCGATTGGATGCCGCTTCCTGCTTTGACTGCCAACGGCACAGGCAAGAATGGCGACAACTTGCAGCTCGTCGACGACGACCATGGCGGCCTGGGACGCGACGCTAGCGGTGCTACGCTGGAAACAGACGCGCCGAGGCTACGACGGAGACGATGCGCTGCTGGACGCCGGCTTTGCGCTGCTCCAGAGCGACGCCGATGGCGCGTACGGCCCGCAAACGCGCCTCCAAGTAGCGGCTGCCAAGTGCAACATCCCCGCCGACCGCATCGCGACGGAGCTGGTCCACTTCGCTCTGCTGCTGATCATCAAGCCCAAGAAGGACGGCGCTGGCGTGGCTACGCAGAGCCGCGCCGTGCTCAAGCTGCTGCATTTGGCGCTCAAGGCGCTGCGCGCGACGAGCCCCTCGAGCGACGTGTCCATCCCGATGAACGCCTGCAACTTGCTGCTGGCGGCCATGGCCGACACGCTGGAGAGCGTCACGAGCGCCAGTGACGAAGAGGAGACGCAGGCGATTGTGGACGTGCGCCAGATCTTCGTGTTCCTGTTCGGAATGAGCGTGCAAGGCGACGACGTGGGGGCGGCGCCGAGCTTCAACATGTACAAGCCACCCACGAACGTGTACACCGGCTTCATGCAGCGCGCTTGTTCGGCGGTGTTCAAGCAGCTCTCTCGCGCGGATCCGAGCCAGCAGACGCACTTGGTCGCGCTGGCTCAAGCGATTGTGCGCGTGTTCCAGGAGCTCCAGTTCACGCAGGTCAACAAGAAGAAGGTGTTTGTCGCCATCGCCAAGACGTCGTTCCGCGACATTGTCGGCTACCGCCACGCGCTGCGTCAGCACCTCGCGGTGGATGGCGTGCAGGGGATCCTGGACGTGCTGGACCGTATCATTGTGGACGCTCTGTTCGACAGCGAGCACTTGCGAGAGTACGACGGCGCGCTTGTCCACCTGCGACTGTGGCAGGACGAGTCCAAGGATCAGGAAGAGCAGGATGGCAACAAGCCCAAGGCGAAGAAGCAGCGACGCAAGCAGAACGATAAGGCCGAGGCGTCGTCGCTGGTGTCGTATCAGCGCCATCTCTTTGACGAGCTCAAGGCGTTCTTGGCTGACTCCTCCGAGGATATCCTGGCCAAGGAATCGATCGGATCTCTGCTGGAGGTACTCGTGCAGGGATTCTCCACGCGTATCCGGGCAGCTGCCAATGAGAAGATCGAAGATACTCGGGCCGATCTGAAGAGCTCCAAAAAGCGCGTCGCCAATGTGATCGCCACGACGTCGACGACCTACTCGCCTTTCAGGTTCTGGGCTGAGCTCTGTGGCGTGGCCTTCAGCGCGTTCCAGACACAGGGCGAAGACGACGCTGCGCTCGCTGTGCTCGTGACTGAGTACGACTCGTTGTTCAAGGCGCTGTGCGAGTCAGACGTCTACCGTGTGACAGAAGACACGGAAGAGCAGGAGCAGTTCCACATGATGCAGACCATTCTTTCGCGGTTCGTGGAGCTGCTGCGGTCTGACAAGCACAGCAAGGCACTCTCCGACGTGGCGACGACCACTCGCGTGAGCCGCGTGGTCTCCAACGCCGTGCGGTGCACGCCCAACCTTGTCAACAGCTCGTTGGTCTCCATTTTTGAAGTGTTGGGAAGCTGCGGCGTAACGCTCGACGCTGTCAGTGCTTCGATGGTCGAGTTACTGCACGCGTACGAATCGATGCGTCTCGTGGATACGTTTCTGCGTTCGTGTTGTTCGACATCGGACGAAAGCGCGAGTATCGCGACCGGTCTCCACGCTGTGTTTGGGCACAGTGCGACCGAAACGGTTTTACGTCGCACGTACATGACGCTGCCACCGGGACAACTTGAGATCGTGTGGCGTCTTCTCACAGACAAGATCGCCGTGCTCTGCGGCGGCCAAAAGGACGATGCCGTCGCGGCAAAGATGGCGCTCATCCGCTTCTTGTACTCCGTCTTCCTGCAGGAAATCCACATCACTCCGCAAAACCGTGCGAAGATTGGCGAACTGATGGTGGAGACCTACGAGAAGCTCTTCGCGACGCTTGCTGGCCGTGTTTCGTCGTTCCAAGACAAGCAGAAGAAGAAGGGACAGGACGCTGGTTCGTTCTCCGTTGTGGAGCGTGAGCTGTTTAGCTTGTTCGGCGAGTTCCTCGCGTTGTACGATGGCTTGGCTATTGATGTTCGGACGAAGACGTTGGATGTTGTCCTTGAGTCGATTCAGAGCAAGGTCCTTCCCATTGTGAAGATCCTCTTGGCTGGAAGCGATGGCCAGGTTGTCGGCGCCGCTGCGGGAATTGTCAAGGTCGGTGTTCACAGGTTGCGAAGAAACGACAGCGGAAAGGCCGTCGCTTCTCTGATCGTGGACCGCGTCGTGCAGTGGCGTTGCTGGGATGCTGTTGCATTCTACCTTCCAGAGCTCGTGCAAGACATCTCGGAAGAGCAAGCCGCGGTGCTGTACGGCGAAGTGCTCCGCAGCTACCTGAAGGACGACTCCCCTGCTGCTGCTCGTGTTCTTCGTGACGCTGCATTTTACGAGATCCCGACTTTGCAACGAGTCGCATCTCAAGTGTTCACGGGTGTCCTCGCCTCCAAGGATCTGAGTGGCGACCAGGCGCATCTGAAGCTGTTGTTCGTGTACTTGCTCTCCATTCCACTTGGCTATGTCGACGCCTCACACGCGGCAAGCGCAGAGCTGCTGTGTGCAGTTTTGCGTATTCACAAGACGATTGCGCAGACCAATAAGACTCCGGAAGCCGTCCAGCTACTGGCGTTGATTGCTTCGTGGATCGAAAAGTTTTTGGTGCCGATTGCAAGCGCCATCGGCAACGCCGATGCGCACAAGCACGTGGCTTCATGGGCCGAGTTCCTGGTCCTGGAGGCTGCTACGTTCCAAGAGTCGAACGCACGTCTCGTCACGGTAGCAATCAAGTACTTCTCAGTGAGTGTTCAGTCCCAGTCGTCGCTGGACAAGGCGCTGACCAAGCTCCTCTCGCACAACAACGCACGAGGATACACGACAAGCGCCACTGTGCTGGAAGCCATCGCTGCTGTCCACGACAAGGAGGCCACCACGGACGCCTTGGCGACCACGAGCAAGTTTGTTGACGGGCTCATTTCCAAGATCGAGAAGAACGGTTCAATGCTCACGTCGCTGGATGACGAAACGAGCTTTCAACTGCTGACAGCACTGGTGAAGTACCTCGCCTCGCTTCCTGTCACGTCGACTTCTACATCTGTGCAGAGTTGTCGTGACAAGATCGTCAAGCTCATGCAAAAACACATGAGCAACGCCCTCGCCGCGGCAATGCACGTGGTGGTGAGTCAGCCACACTCCACTGAACCATCCAGCCACCACGCGTTCTTCACAACGTTCTGTGCGACGTTCCACTTGCTGCGACCAACTGTGACGCTAGAGACCTTCGGCTGCCTACTTGCGGTGGCTCTCGTGCTGGCGACTCCCGCGAGTGGGCACGCCGCGGCTGAGAAGGACGATCTCTCGCTGGTGAACTTGGTCCAGCACGCGAACAAAGACGAGTTCCGTCTGCTTGTTGCGACGCTGCTTCAGGAACTGCGAGCCCCAAAGTCGGAGCGCGTGATTGCGGCACTCAAAGCACTCGTGTTCGTGTTGGAGACCGACAAGAAGCTGTCGACCTCTCGCCGTCAGCTTCTCAGCGAGTACAAGACGAGCTTCGTGGCTTTGTTTGGTCAGATCTTCTCTCGCACTCTGCAGCGACAGCAGTTGTCGGAGTCGGGCCTGGATGCAATCATGTGCGTGTGGAACCTACGTGTCTTCGTTCTCTTCTACTGCAAGGCCGAGCTGTTCACGTGGAAGCCGCACGAGCTGCTCCAGATCTTTCTGGGCTTCCAACCACTGACAGTGATTGCAACACAGAGCCAAGTCGAGTCCGGCAAGTCGGTGGCTCAGTGGACACCCGAACAGATCCACCAGATCTGGTTGTTGTCGTACAACTTGCTGTTGCGAATCGTTCGCCACCACTTCACGTCGCTGATTAACGGCATCTCGCACATGGTGGATGCGCTCACGTGTCTGCTTCGTGTGCTCGTCTCGACCAGTTCCTCTGCGTCCACGACTGCTGCCGGCGCTGCCGAGATGAACGCCCACACACTGGAGTGGAGCTCCAACCTCGCGCGTCTGTACGGGTACCTCAAGCCTCACGACGCCGCTTTGCGCAAGCACGTGGTGTATTTATTGATCGCTTACCTGCGTGGTGTGACTCAAGGCAAGTTGTCGTTGGCGCTGCAGCACAAGCTACGCCCTGGCGTGTTCGTTCTGCTCGAGATGTGTTCACTGTTCGAGAAGGAACAGCTCTACGCATCGCTCGACTCGACGGGCAAGTCACTGCTCAAGTCGCTCGATACGAGCTACAAGCTCATGCACCGCTACGCGGGCAAGGTGTAATAGAACAAGGTGCTTTTCATATTCTGCATATCTACATTCGCTCGCTATGGTCTCACTGCTCTTTCCATCGGCTCTCACCCGTGAGTGTGTTGTAGAAATAAGCGCTGTCTGTGGCCTCGTCCAGGCACTCGATCCACTCCGAGGCCGCAACGGCGGGACGCGCCACTGCTGCTGGATGGCGTGCAGCTGCCCCGAGACTCGGAGCTCGTCGTCGAATGCCTGCTGCCGGTCGGTAGTCGCTCGCGTACGAAGCCTCGTTGCTTGACGATCCGTACGCCTCCAGATTCGAAAGCAAGTGGTCGTCCGCGTCGCTGAGGAACATCGTCGAGGACGACGAGCCGCTGCTTCTCAGGCGGGGACGAGTCGACGATGAAGACGACGAGCTCGGCCTGGTTGTCGTAGTACTCGCGCGTGCTCGTGACGTTGAGAAGGACCCAGACGATGCCGTTGAGTGAGTTGGCGACGGTGGAGGACTGGTGGAGTAGCCAGACGCCACCGACGACGAGCCGCCACTCGGTCGTTTGCGGACGACACCGCCTGTGGAAGTCGAGTGGCGCGGTGGAAGTGTCTTGACAGATCGTGCGGAGGCCGCGCTCGCCTCCGAGCTGGAGCTGGGACGGAAGCTCGGGCGTAGCACGCCGTCATCGCTGTCGCTGTCACTGCTGATGAGGGACGACACGTCTCCATCGTTCTGTGGCTCTCGATGGTTGTTGTTGCTTCCCGATGCACGACGCGACGGCTTGCTGGCAGCGAGTGACGATGCTCGCGGCGACGCCTTTGTCTCATTCTTCGCAACGAGCGTGACTGTCTGCGGGCTCCGTGGCAGCGACTGTTTCCCCACGTCACTCACTCGACGTGGTTGAGCCAACGCAAAGCTCTTGGCGGGTGGTGGCCGCATGAGCTCGTCAACCATAGTAGAACTGGTGGCACTGGTGGACGAGGGTGAATTGACTGGAGATTTGGCGGCTTCGAGCTGGTTGACACTGAAGTCCATCCGTGCGTGTGGATTTGGGCTGTTGTCGGCGTGCTGGAGGAATATCTTGAGCCCGACGAGAAGCAAGCTACCGATGTGAGCCATCGCCAGATAGAACGGCGAGCGTAGCAGCATCCAGTGGACGGTTCCTCCAACAGGATTAATCGCTGACTCTCTCAGGCGCACGTTCAAACGAGTGCCGATCGCGACATACAGCCACAGGAAGCACGTGCCGTACAGCGTCCCGTTCGCGCGTATCCGCGAGCTGAAGCATCGCTGGTGAGTCGACGCTGACGCCCCCACGAGACAGCAGCAGTCACAGTTGCAAGTCGAGAGCGAGAAAAGCACAGAGGCAGAGACAACGATACTCACAAGCGTCGGTAGGTAAATGTACGACGTCGTCAGCGAGCTGGAGAGATAGGAGCCGTACAATGCCATAGTGAGCTGGTCGTTCGAGAGATGGTGGTCGATGAGCCCGCCAACAATGAAGAACGAGCTCGCAGCGCACAGGGCAAACGCTAGCTGATGCACCGCGCATATCTGCCGACGCGTGAGATCCAACAGCACGGCCAGCGCTGCTGCGGCGATCAGTAAGATAGCGCCCAGAAGATCGTCGATGATGTACACGCGCCGATTGGCGTGCTGCAGCGAGGTGGCGTCCATCGCACACGTGAAGGTCTCCGATATCAAGTAGCCTTGGCGTGAGAATCTCCGTCCTGGAAGGAGATGCCGCGAGCGAATGCAGGGAGAGATCGCGTCGGAGACGAAGGGGTGAAAGCGTGAGAACGAGGGGCTCCGAAACAGAGACGAGAGTGAGCCGCATGCGATAAGAACGCTTTGCTTTCGTCAGGGTGTAGCCATCTTGGGCGTATCAGATCGAAGATGGGCTGGATTTAGATGCTGAGCCGCACTTAGTGAGGCGACTCTCCCTCTGGCTATCGCTACGTGCGGTTGCATCGACTTTGGCGGGTGGATCTTGAAGAGCCACGCCTCTTGGGCTGGTGGCCGCCCCCTGCGCGGATCCTCTGGATCGAGGAGCACCGTGTCGTTTGGCAGACCCAAAGCTTCCACGAAGACGACAAGGAAGCCAAGGTGCCATGAAGATCTGCGTGACAGTAGCTGTGCTGGTGTCGGTGCTAGAAGCCGTCGCTGGTGAACTAGACGATGGTGCCTTCCTACGATTCCGCGAGGAGGAGGCGTACGTGGAGAAGCAGACGGATCTGATGGCAGCGGCATCCAACGACGTGTTCACCAAGATCTTGTGCGCAACGTCGGAGGCGGCTTCGTACTTCGGGTACAAATGCACGACTTCGACCTCAACGTCTGGCTCATCGACAAGCACTGGCACGACAACCACAACGACCGAGGCTCCACAGGCTACAGAGGCCCCTGCCGCCACGACGGCGACGACTGCACCGACGCCGGCGGCAACTGTGTCGACCAGCGCGACGTACGACCTCCACGCTTTGGCAATTGGAGACTGGGGAGTGGACCTGGGTCTGGGCTCGTGCTGTAACAAGTATCGCCAGACGGGCACGGGCAACTCGGAGTACTACAAGGATCAGCAGGCGCAGCCCAACGTGGCGTATTTGCTGTCACTGTCGGCTGCTAGCCTCAAGCCTAAGGTCATTATGGGGCACGGGTACGTGTAGCATCCATAACGTGGAAGCACAACGGTTATCGTCGCTAACACACTGTGCAGTGACAGCTTTTACTGGAACGGCCTTGCCTCCAAGGACGTGAACTACCGTTTCACGAACAACTTTGAGCAGATGTACAACCACGAGTCGCTCAAGGATATCAAGTGGGTCAACGTCATGGGCA
This sequence comes from Pythium sukuiense, assembly GCA_023334995.1. Taxonomy (NCBI): domain Eukaryota; phylum Oomycota; class Peronosporomycetes; order Pythiales; family Pythiaceae; genus Pythium; species Pythium sukuiense. The sequence continues at coordinate 77,529 of JAADVL010000011.1, forward strand.
ACCACGACTACGGTGGGTCCATGTTCATCTGCGGAGAGTACGACAACCAGTTCTACGAATGCACGAGCAAGGCAGACTTGCTCAAGCAGCTCGACGAAAAGTTCACACGCCAGTCCAAGTACGTGAGCCCCAACGGTGACCGCTGGAAGATGCCCGACCGCTACTACGTGGAGACGATCACTGACGCAGCCAGCGGCGTGACGGCGGATATCTACAACGTGGACACAAACGCCGCGACTATCCACGGTGGTGAGCAGATCTGCTGCCAGTGCTACGGGTACCTGAGCAAGTACCCCGACAAGAGCGTGAACTGCAACAACGTGCACCGCGGCCACAAATATTGCGCAGCAGGTGACACAGACATGTTTGACGCGTGCCTCGCCAAGTTGAAAGGCTGGCAGGCGGACTCGCTCACGCAACTTAAACGCGATGCCAAGGCCTCTAAGGCGACGTGGAAGATCGTGAACTCGCACTACTCGCCGCACTTTCACATGGAGCCCACCATGATGCAGGAGTGGTTCGATGCTCTGGCGGACACGGGTGTCCACGTATTCATCAACGGCCACACACACGCCGAGAGCCACGAGTGGGCGACGTTCAACACACATTTCGTCACGAACGGTGCCGGTGGAGGCATCCAGAGTGAGAGTATTGGCAACCCGCCACCGTACGCCACCGATGTGTCGACTGTGTGGATTGGCGCTAACGCTCCGTACGGAATCTTCGAGATGTCCTTTGGCAAGCAGCAGATGCGCCTGCGCTTCATGACGTTCGACAACGACTGGGTCTTCAACTCCAAGAAATCCGACACGGTCAAGGGCGGCGCCAAGGTCGGCCACTGCTGGCTCATTCCCATCGACGGCTCCAAGGGCGCGGCGTGCTGAGCGTGAGTTATGTGGACTTTCTTAGTGACATGCATTCCTTGTGTATCCATTTCCACTAAGTTCGCTTTGACAGACCCGGTAAAGTTAACTTCCGTTTTTTGTGGAAAGTAGAATCGATTTTCGGTTTTAGGAGGATCCCGATCTCTTGCATCCTTGCGGATCATTTGCGGAAATGGACTTTGACAAGTGCATGGAGCTCTTGGCGGCGCGGCCTGCGCACGCCCACGACCACTGCGAGAAGGAGCCGCACGATCACAGCCACGTCCACGGCGACGTCCACGTCGTGGCCGACGCAGTCGAGTCGAGTCTGACGCTGGACGAGGATACCAAAGCCTCAGTGTCAAACGCCGACGCAGCGGAGACCGTGCCACAGAGCGTCAAGGGCCTCGGCCGCGAGTTTTTCACGCTGCAGGAGCGCCGCGTGCAGATCTACAGCGACTTCCAGGACGGATTCCGCAAGTTCAAGGCGACGCCCGACTTCCAGCCCTTCTGTACGTGTCTGTCTAGTGTCGCCTTCTTCCAAAATGCCGCCTTTCTCAAAGTTAACTTTTGATGGGTATTTTGTATCGGGACAGGTGTGACGATCACTGTGCGCTTTGCTGAAGTGAGCCAGCGCGTGAATGCGATTGAAGCGGCGCTGCGTGGGCCTCCGCGTCCGTCGCTGGTGCTCGCGCAGCTCATCCGCAAGATCCAGAGCCAGGAGAAAGAGAAGCTTCTACTGACGTCGGCGCTGTTCGTCGAGAAGATGCGCGTGGCCGACATGGTGGCGCGAGCCGAGCCGGACGAGAGCATCCTCTCGCTGCTTGAGAAGTCCGTCGTCACGATGACAGCGAAGCACACGGCCATTGTCGAACAGATCAATGAGCTGCTGGACGAGTTCCGCATGGAGCTCGTCGACGGTGACGACGACGATGAATAGTGCAAGCAGACGAAGGAAAATAGATACGTTTACACAGTTAAAATGACTTGGACGGCACGATCTGGATCGTGCTGAGCCGCCCACGCAGCTCCTGCTCCTTCTGGGCCAGCGAGCTCAGCTCCTCTTCGTGTACTGGCGGCGGGTCGTCGATCTTACGGCGCTGCTCTTTCTCATAGGCGGCAAACGCCGTGGGGTCCTGGCGCTTCATGAACTCGAGCCGCGTGCGCTTGGCGTCCAAATGCAGTTTCATGGTCGAGTTCTGGCGCTTGTTGGCGATCAGGAACGCTTCGGCCTGCTCGTCTTGCTGCTTCTGCTGGAGGATGCTCTGGAAGAAGGCGTTCTCGCGACTCGTGCTGGTCGTGTGGTCTTTGGTCGTGATCTCTTTCTGCGCGTGCTTGGTACACACGGCGATGTTGTATGCGTGTTCGATCTGCTTGCGGATGTACAGCGCGTCGGCGTAGATTGGCCTCGTGCCTTCGGCGTGGAGAGTGAGCTGCACATTCTGCCACATCTCCCCCATGCGGAACGTCGGGTACTCCTTTGCAATCTCCAGAACCACGAGCTCTTTTGGACTCAGCCGTTCGCTCTGTTCACACGCAAATGACAGATTCTCCAGCACGGCGTGAATCTTCGCCTTCAAGTTGATCTGTGGGTGGAAATCCGACGCTCCGAGTTCCAAGAGCGAATTCTTCGCAGGGGCTTGGCCGGCTTTCAGAGCCTCCTTGAGGCGAGCAAACGCCGGAGACGACGGTCTCTCCGTGGGTGACGTAGGTGAGACCGTGAGCTCTTCAGCCGCGTTGGGTGGAAACACGACGAACGGGTTCTTGCACGTGGCGATCGAACGAAACGCGCTGCTGCGTAGACTCGTCGCAGCCACCAACGCGTGCTGGTCCTGCGCAGTGCGGTCGTGTTGGTTCTCGTACTGTGTCAACGAGTGCTTCTCCTCCACGGCTTCTTCCTCTGCGTACAGGCGCAGCAGCACTTGGCTCGCCGTCGCGTCGTTGGTCTCCTTGAGATCGCTTCTCCACCCAGCGTAGGACGGAATCGCCGCTGGATTCACGGTGATCTCGGCCAGCGTCGCTAGGACTTGGTGCTTGAGAGCTTTGGGCGCACGCTCTAGGACGTCGAGCAGCTTGGGCACGCCATCGAGGCGAATGAACGCCAGCTCGCTCTCCGCTTGGCCAATGATACACGCCCGCACGGCCTCCACGATGCCCACGAGCAGGTTGCCTTCAAGCACAGCGTGCGCGACGTCGAGTGCCAAGTGGGCCACAACCGCCTTCACTCCGTCGCTCTCGTAAAAGCGGCTGCGATTTAGTTCGTGGTTGCGGCATAAATTCGCACACGTTATGATGGCGTTGCGGCGGATAGCGTACGTGAGATGCGACGGCGGCGTGCCAAACGCGGTAAGAGAGGTCTCCACAGCCCCCAGACGCCCAAGTTCGTCCTGGATGTGGGGCAGCGGTGGCGTCAACTGCAGGAAAAGCTGCCATGCCGTCGTGAGCACAGTCTCCGATCCGATCGCGAGCTGCAGGAAGTCGAGCAATCGCACGTGGCCTTGGATATCGTACCAATGGTCCAACAGATACGGTGCGATGCTGGTGAGCACCGTCAACGCTGTCGATTGCAAGATCTGGAGCTGAGCCGCAGAGTATACCAGGGCAGCTACAGGGCTGGTGGTCGCCTTGCCTCCAGATCTACTGCGGCTTCCTCCTGCTGTTGCTGCCGTATCCGTCGCGTACTCGACTAGCACGTCGAGAAAGCGGAATTGGACGATCGACTGGAGGTTCTCGGCGTGTCCAGCCGCGATCACAGACACGAGCAGCCACAGAGTCTGCTTGAACTCCATGTCGTCGTCGCTGTTGGTCGCGTAGTGGTGCGGATCGGCTACAATAGCAGCTCCCTGCGTGCTGGTAGATGGCTGTTTGGCCTTGCGTGCCAGCTCGCAGGACGTCGCGTACGAAAGCAGACATGCTGTGAGACCTGTCGAGTAGAAGAGATCCAGTGACCGCTGACGCCGTGCCAGCAGCAGCATCACCATGAGGCATTCATTACCAAGCTCCTTGTCTTGGCGTCGGTAGCCCTTGAGCAGCAGCAGCTCCAGCGTCTTGAGCAGTGTCTGCAGCGTGAACTCAGTCGACAAGAAGAAAGTGGCGTTGCGCAGTCGGAACTGAATGAGAAGCTCGCGTCGCGAAGCACATTTGGTGACTGTCTTCATCTTTTCTTCGCTCAGCTCCACGACGTTCCACAGCGTCGTGAGGCACAGAGGCAGCAGCTCGTCTTGTGGGGATGAGATGCCACTCAGCACGTACACGACGTAGTGGAGAGCCCCCGTGACGACCAGCACTTCGGCACATCTCTGGTGGCTGCTGAGCTCGTACACGAGATCCATCATTGGGAACAGCAGTGCCGTCAGACGTGCATCACGCTGCTGGTCTCGCCCAGACGAAGTCCCAATGATATCGCTGGTGGCTTCATCCTCGTCCTTCGTCGACGGTGTGAGAGGCCGTGGCGAATCGTCGCTCACAGGGGTCTCCTCCTGATGCTGCTGCTGTTCGTCCTCATCGTCTGGAAACAAATCGTGGAGCACGCCGACGATCATGTCGACTGTGCCCGTCTCCTCGATGACGTTTTGGCTCATGACACGCGTTGGGAGCCGCAGATCGTCGGGATTGGAGGCGTCGAGCACTTGATTCTTGGACTTGGACGGCCGCGTCAGGCCTGCCACACAGCATCGTCAGACAAGGGGCAATTATCCAGCGGCGTATGAGCTCCTATTCTTACAGGCTCCGATGGCAAACTGGCGAAGAGCTTCGGCACTGGCGACTTGGATCTCCACGCTCTCAAACGACAGCATTTGTGCAAGCGTCGGCACGATGTCCGTCAGCAGCGACGGGTTCGAGAGCTCTTCGTTGCTCTTTAGGCGGATATATGGCTAGCAACACACGCACACACAACCATCAGTGCCTTCTGTGTGGTAAAGCATGCTGTAAGCGCAGGGCCCGCACCTTGCTACAGAGTATCACGGCCTGAAGAAGCAGCTCCGTGAAACGAGGAGCTCCGTCCAGTAGCTTCTCGCGCAGCACCATGAGAAACTCCGCGACCAGCGGCAACTCAGCTAGCTTCCATCTAGCATACAAACACCATCACTAAATGGCTGTACACGCAGCAGTAGAAGCCGAGACGCACGCACCCCAGTTCATTTTGATACAGGACGTTCTTCGTCAGCGCGAGGTGGCGCTGGTGGTTCTCGTGGGTCTGCGGATCTGCGACCGACGCGAACAGCTTGCGGAAGCCCTGCTCCGTGGATTCTGTAGACGGTGGCTCCGTCTCCGCCGTGGAAGACGCGCGGCGCCGTGTCGTCGTCGCCCCTGTCGTCGGCTCCATTTCCATCCTCACTGCCCCGCGTCCTTTCATGATCCTGTTTGATCATAGTACTGTGTCCTACCTGAATAGAGGCTCTTCTTCGATAAATCCACCCAACCAACATTCCGGTCTATAAAACGACCTCCCTCCCCATTCTGAGCCAATTGCCTTGACGCTGATCACCACAACTGTCTCATAGCACGCGTCTTTTTACTTGATGTTTGTATGGGTAGGGGATCCAGTTCCGTTTTTCTCCACGAAGTGGGCATGCCATCCGTCCTGTTCTTCAAGCCCTCCTTTTTAGTCCGCCGACAAAGGTGATCGATCGTTGAAGCTCCGAGACCCAGAACTCGAAAAGGTCACGAGAGACGAAGATGAAGATCGCGACGACGGCGCTCATGGCGGCGGCGCTGGGCGCGCTAGCCACGCCCGCTGTGTATGCGCAGGGCCACGGCGACGCGGGTGGGCTGCTCGCGCTTCTCCGAGACGAAATGGCCCAGTTGGAGCAGTTCTACGACGCCGCGTTCGGCGACTCGACGGACGACGAGCAGCCCGTCAAGACGGAGCTCCTCACGCAGGAGGAACGCTCACTGGCGTGTCGTGTGGGTGTGCAGCGCGTGGCCGAGCAGGCGCTGCTGACCCACGAGGCCCAGGCGCTGCGCTCGCGGCTGCGTACGAGCGAGATCGTAGCCGTCCATTTCGTGGACGCGACGAGCTGCGACGCACTGCCGTCGACGGCCATGCAGCGCGAGTGCGAGCGCGTGGCGGCCATGGACGAGGACATCGTGGCGTTCCTACGCGACGGCCGCTCGTCCAAGGAGATCTGCGAGGTCGTGCAGGAGATCGAGCTGTTTGAAGACGACCCGACGCCGCTGTCGTGTAAGCTGTGCAAGCGCTTCGTGGACATGGTGGACCAGGCCATCGCGCAGGACGTGCAGCAGGTCCAGCAGGTGCGTGAGATCCTGGGCGACCTGTGCGACTCGATGGCGGCCGACTCGATGTGCCACACGTTCATTAACAAGTTCGACGACGTGGTCAACTGGCTCAAGCACGGCTCGTCGCCCGAGTTTGTGTGCTCGACGCTCACGATGTGCACGGCCACGACCAAGCCACAGCAGCTCAAGCCCAAGGCCGTGGTGGCGCCGGCGAAGAAGGCTGTCGCGGTGAAGCTCGAGGACAAGAACGAGTGTGTGTACTGCCAGCACGTGACCACCGTCGTGGGCTTTGTGTTGCGCCACGCGCCGAGCCACATTGACTTCGTGCGCACGCTCATCGACATGGGCTGCCAGCTCGTGCCCAGCGGCGTGTGTGCCATCGCGGAGAAGAACTTTGACCAGATCGTGAGTCTCACCAAGGCCGGCAAGACGCCCAAGGAGGTATGTGAGACCGTGGGGATGTGCTCGAAGGCTTTGATGCTGGACACGCCCATGACCAAGGCGCTGGAGCTGCTGACCAAGCCACAGACGGCCGTCAAGATCGCCGAGCTGTTCCTGGCGGCGACGCCTCTGGATGACAAGAAGTGCTTCTACTGTGACTACGCTGTCACGCTGATCGAAGTTGCTCTCCAGGAGGATCCTACCGACCTGGACCAGGTCCGCACGTACGCTGACATTGTGTGTGGCATGCTGGGCGAGACCAGCGTGTGCCACCAGTACGTTGACAAGCTGGACTACGTCGTGGAGGCGCTGCAGAAGGGCAAGAAGCCGCGTGCGATCTGTGCGGAGCTGAAGTTCTGTACGGCGAAGACCACCAAGGCGTTGCCTCAGCCAAAGACCACGACGACCACCGTGGCGGTGCCTGCGGTCCACGGCCTCGACAACTGCTTCTTCTGCACGCAGGTCGCGACGCTGTTCGAGGTCGCGTTGGCCCAAGACGAGAGCGAGATTGAGCAAATCCGCTCGATGGCCGACCTCGTCTGCAAGGCGCTTCCAGAGGACAACCAGGTATGTGCAATTAGATGGATGGCTACCTATTGGATGACGAGCTAACTGGTACTTTTGTGTGTGTGGTTGAAGTGCCACAAGGTGATGGCGCAGATTGACCAAGTGATCGACTCGATCAAGAAGGGCGAAAAGCCCGAGGCGATCTGCCACGACCTCAAGTTCTGTCCAGCCAAGTCGCCAGAGCCATCGTCGGCGCTCGTGGTCGCGACGTCGCCGCTGGATGACAAGAAGTGCTTCTACTGTGACTACTTTGCCACGCTGCTCGAGATCGCACTGCAGGAGGACCCGACGGACCTGGAGCAGATCCGTCAGTACGCTGACATTGTGTGTGGCATGCTTGGGGACTCGAACGTGTGCCATCAGTACGTGGACAAGATGGACTTCGTCGTGGACGAGCTGCAGAAGGGCAAGAAGCCGCGGGAGATTTGCACGCAGCTCAAGTTCTGCACGGCCAAGGGATCCAAGGCCCTGCCAAAGGCTGAAGACACGTCGGCTCTGCTGTCGCACACAATGACCAAGTCGGTCGTCGTGCCTGCAGCCGGTGCCATGGACAACTGCTTCTTCTGCACGCAAGTCGCGAGTTTGATGGAAGTTGCGTACGCCCAGGACCCAAGCAAGATCGACCAGATCCGCATGGTCGCGGACTTGATCTGCAAGGCGCTGCCTAAGGAGAACAAGGTACGGTAACCGTGTTCACACACTGAACCGACTGTGGTAGGAGGGTACTAATTTGATTGTGATGTGTACGACAGTGCCACGAGGTCGTGAAGGAGTTTGACACGATCATCGACTCGATCAAGAAGGGCGAGAAGCCGGCGGCGATCTGCCACGACCTCAAGTTCTGCCCGACGGCGTCGTTCAGCCTGGTGTTGCCCAAGGCGGTCTCGCACGTCAAGGCCAACTACTGCGCGTACTGTGATGGCGTCACGACTGTGCTCGAGTACGCGATCAAGCTCAAGCCGGACCAGCTGCAGCAGGCGCGTGAGGCCGCTGGCATCGTGTGTGACTTCCTGCCCCAGGACGACCAGTGCCACAACGACCTCAAGATGTTCGACCAGGCAGTCGTGGAGCTCAAGGCTGGCAAGTCGCCGCACGAGATTTGTACCGAGTTCAAGTTCTGCAACAGCACGGCGGCCCTCTCGGCGTCGTCGTCCAAGGTGATGCCGCTGTCGGCTGCGAAGCTGGACATGATGAACGTCAAGGCTGTCGCCACCGCCGCCGAGGCCAAGTCGATGTCGATCGGCTGCCTCACGTGCGAGTACACGGCGGAGCTGCTGGTGGCTATTGCCGGCAACGAAAAGGAACTGCACATTGCCAAGCAGGCCCTGCAGACAATGTGCTTCGTGCTGCCCCCAAGCGCCCGCTGTGACCTGCTCTCGTCCAAATTCGACAGCCTCGTGGAGCTCGTGGGCCAGGGTAAGAGCCCAAGCCAGGCCTGTAGCGCCCTCAGTCTGTGTGACGCGGCTGCCGTCGAGCGCAAGCGCTTCGGCAGTGTGATTGCCGTGCAGTAAGCCTTCGTACGGGTCACTCACTCGGTCAGCCACCCAGTTGGGCGGTGGCTGGGTCGCGCCCAGTGGCTTTGACGACGGACACCGTGGCAGCTCGTCGCCTTGTGGATGATTTTTCTCTTTAGCATTGTCTCTTTTTACGCTTTTGCTGCTTCGATGGAATGAAACAGACCCATTATCATACTTGCCTCGGTCTCCTTCATTTCTTCATGAACTCGTGGCTCAGTTGCTGCATGATCTCCTTTGTCGACGAATGACGCAGTGCTGGTAGAGCGGCCTTGAGCTTGCTGCAGTCGAGACGAACATCCAGCGTCGGTGGCATGCCCAAGTCGGCCTCAGCTCGAAGCGCCTGTGCGATCGGCCGGTGGAGGAGAGGCGTCGTGTTGACGTGGCTGTGGAGCTCTTCTAGGAGGAGCGTTGCGAAATCCACACGGGAGAGCGCGTCAACGCCGCCTGCAAAGAGCGTCGTACGATTCAGCCTCGGTGTTTTCAAGGCATGCCTCACTCACTGTACAGAACGTACCGACGTTGAAGATCTGGGTCGTGGGCGTCCACGTTTGCTGCTTGAGTAGCAGCCAAATGACTTGCACGAGGTCGAGGACGTTGAGAAACGACCGCATTTCGTCACTCCAGAGACGCACGGGGACGTCCTGCTTGGCAGGAGAGAGCACGAGCTCCTGATACAACCACTGCGCAAACTTGGGTGCTTGGTTAGGAAACAGCGGCGCGGGGCCTCCGACAACGTTCGCGATTCGAAGCACGGTGACTTGCAGTGCTAGTGACGATGCTTGGTTGACAAGGTACTGGTCGAACGCCAGCTTCGTGGAGCTGTAGACGCACTGCGTGGCACTCAGCGCAGCATCTTCTTCGCGGTAGCCGGTGGATGGCGGGCTGATGCCGTCGTACACAAAGTCCTATGAGGTCGGAAATGGGGCGTGAGCGTCAGCTATTGTAGCCGTGGGTAGGGCGGCAGAGGAAGTCGTACTGTGGAGAAGTGGATGTACTGGATCCCAGGGCCAGAGCGAGTCTGCAGATAGGAGATCAGTGCCCTCGGCTAGCCACACGCACACGTGGGGATCAGCCGGCAGTCAGTGGTGTCATGAAAGCGGCGGGAGGCTCACGTCGTTGAGTGCCGTCGCGGTCGCTGGGTCCCGCTCACACGCTGCAGGAGACGACATAGCTACACTCGCATTCATGGTATCAGATCGTGAAGGCCCTCCCTCGATGGAGGCCTGGCACACGTACCCGCGCAGTTGATGACAACACTCGGGCTGAACTGCTCCACCACAGAGACGACGCTGTCCACGTCGAGGAGACTGACGCCTGTGAACACTCCCACGCAGCGAGACGAAGCGGACGTAGCGGACGACGCAGGGGCTTCAGACGCCGGTACGAAGCCCGGAGGAAGCGCAGTCTCCGTCCCACGCACTGTGCATGCGAGCTCTTGTATCGTAGTGTCGCCTGTCTCGTTGAGGAAGCGGCGGCAGATGAACTGCGCCACGTAGCTCGTGCCGCCCAGCACCAGCACGCGCTTCGTCATCACTTGAAGTCTCAGATGAAAGTATCTGATGCATATCAGTATCAGTTCATTTATCTGAGACCTTCCTGGTCGAAGAGATCCATCGCGACCATGGAGACGGCGGACGCCGCCAAGTTCGCGGTGATGAGCCACCAGGTCGGCGGCCACGCGACCGAGAAGACCAGTGCGTTGCTGTATTAGTATGGTGCGATTGTGGTGGGGACTCTGACGCTGGGACGGACGTGGTGGCAGGTCTCCGCGCCTTTGGCGGACAGATCCTCAAGCCGTTCCAGAGCAAGCAGCGTGGCGAGCGTGAACACGAGTTCTATCAGCACGTGTTCAGTGTCGATTCAACGCAGGACACGTCAGTGTACCAGCAGCTCCGTCCGCTTCTGCCAAAGTACTGCGGTCTTGTCGTGGTCGACGAGAAGGAGGCGGCCACCGCTGAAGGCGCTCTTCATCCAGGCAGTGCGTCGCCCTGTATGAACCGACCACGTTACGCTGGCGTCTGTATACTGACTGTGGCCATGAATGACAGAGTACCTCGCGCTGGAAGATCTCACGCACGGCCGCACGTGGCCGTGCATCATGGACGTCAAGGTCGGCACGCGGTCGTACGAGGACGGCGCCAGCGACGAGAAGATCGCGTACGAGCGCAGCAAGTTCCCACTGCAGACCAGCGTGGGCTTCCGCGTCCAGGGGATCAAAGTCTACGACGAGGAGGCCCACGCGTACGTTGAATACGACAAGCACGTGGGCAGGGGCGTCTCCGCGAAAGCCGACCTCACAGCTCTGTTTGCCAAGTTCTTCCCGATGAAGAGCCCAGCGAAAGCCAAACGACTGCTAGAAGCCGTACGTTACACGCAGCTTCCACTGTGGATCCTAGAGGCTGACGGAGTGTGGTGCTGTGCAGTTCATTGCGAGACTGGAGCTCTTCCGGCAGTGGTTCGAGGCCCAGGACCAGTTCGAGTTCATCGCCAGCTCGCTGTTGTTCCTCTACGACGGCCAGGACGCCGTCAGCGACACCACAAGCCACCCAGACATCCGTCTCATCGACTTTGCCCACGTCACACGCCCCACTCCCCCTCACAGAGACGAAGGCGTGCTGCTCGGCGTCACCACGCTCATCTCAATCTTCCAGCAGCTCCAGGCGCAAGTACCGCTATCCACGTAATAGCACCTCCCTGAGCCACTAAACAACAGCACCGGCCTCTAATAAAGCGGTGCGCAGTACTCTCTTCTGATTCCTCATTTTCGAAGTGTTTGGAATGGGGATCTGGGTCGGGAGCTCCTCATTCTGGTCGGCAGCTGGCTTTGACCTTCCGCCGGCCGCAAGCATCTCTTCCGGCATCCTGTTCAATCCCATGAGTCTGTCTACAGAGTCTGTGTGCGAGAGAACACAGTTGTCGTCATGTGGCCAAGTGGCCAGTCGCTCCAGTCCGGACGGTCGGCTTGCGCCTATGGTTCGAGGAGATGTGTAGGTTCGAAATTTCGATATTTTCTGGCCTCCAGACAGGCGCCATTGGCCGATTTGCGGATCCGTGGAAGCCGCTTCCCGGTTCAGCGCGGTGACGTGCCGCTGCGCTCCGCTATCGTTTCTTCCGCGCTCCGAAACCGCTCGCTGTCTCTCTCTCCTGAGTTTAACGGCCGCCTCCACCACATCCGCCTCGGCCTTCCAGCAGCAGCATTCCCATTTGCGCAAGAGCCGCTAATCACACACACAGACACACACACACAGACACACACACACACAGCATGACGATCGCATCGACTAGCAGCTCTGGGTACGTGAGCGTGGGCATGGCGCCCGTGAGCATGGCCATGGCCACGCAGCAGAGCAAGCGCTTCAGCCGCGAGTACTGGCAGCGGGAGCTGGAGGCGCTGCTGCGCGTGCACGAGCCGTCGCAAGTGCACACGTCCGTGGACTTGCTCGACGCCTACGAAGGCATGGTACGTCGCGCCTTTCTCCCCATCTCTAGCGCCCACTCTGGGACTAATGGGACCTCTTGGTTGTCAACAGGAGCGTGAGCTGGTGCAGTGCTACCGCCACTACTACACAGGCGAAGGCGGCTTCCGCGTCACATCCGAAGGAGCGCCAGGCGCGACGTTCTCGCTGCCGCGCGAGGCCATCGACACGTATTTAAGAGTCAAGCTGCGCGCGCGGCGGTCGCTGTCCTTCGCGAGCAAGGGCGACGGCGTGCGCGACGTGGAAGCCCCTGTGCCATCTCCGACGTCCGCGGCGCGACAGCCACGCCAACGCGCCGCCAGTGCGAGCGCCGTGCGGACACACTTCTGAGCATGCAGCGCGCAGTTTATAAACCAGAGAGACTGGAAGATATAGTGTGGAAGTTCGGTTGTTTTTATTGTAACGGGGTTTGAATATGGAAGGTTGGATATGCATGTCCGGCGAATGCCGCACGTTTCTATGGGTGGGGGGTCTCTATCTATTGAAGGGGGGCGGTGGGGAGGCCGCGTGGTCGGACGCTTATATTACACGCTCCACTCACACACTCAGGCACGTCACCCACATCAGCACGCAGCCACACAGATAACTACAGCAAGTTCATGTTGTGCATCTGGTGCTGCGGGTAGCTGTACGAGTTGTACATCATGCCCGAGTTCGTAGGCGCCTCCGTCGGCGCGCCCGGCGCCGCGTGCTGGTGGTAGTAGCTCTCGCGCTGCGTGTTGTAGGCAGCGGCGGCCGCTGAGTCCACGGCCGACAAGTGGTGGTGGTATGGCGCCGACTGGCTGCTGTAGGCGGCGTGGTGTGCTGGCGCTGAGGCCTGCTCCTTCATGTCGAAGTAGTCCATGTTGGCGCGGCTCTGTGGGGGCACGGCCTCCTTGGACGACCAGTGAGGCTGCTGCTGCTGCTGCTGCGAGTACGCTGGGTGGGCGTGGTGGCCGCCGTGGACGGCGTGGCCAGCCGATCGCATTGGCTCATACGGAGACGCGCTGCGGTCCATGCCGCCAGCCATGGAAGGCGCCATGCTCTGATGCTTGTGCGACGCGGCGTAGCCCTGGGACACGGACGGAAGAGACGCGTCCATGTAGTGGCGCGGAGCTTGCTGCTGCATGGCCATGCTGTCGTAGCCGCGCTGCTCGGCGTGCACTGGCATGTACTGGCTGGCTGGAGGCGCCATTTGCTGGTCGTAGCCCTTCGAGTATCGCTGGTCCATCTCGACACGCTGCTGGTACGACGACACTGGCGGGTAGGCGCGCAGCGACGGGTGCTGCTGGTCCAGCGGCTCGCGCATGCCGACCTGCTCCTTCACGACGGCTGGCATGCTGTACGCCGACACTGGCGCCGTGATCTGGCGCATGTCCATCATTGGCGGCGCCGCAGCCACCGGCTCCTTGACGGCCTTCTGCTTGCTGGCATTCGCGTGGTGCGAGCACTTGCCCTTCTTGCGCGCTGGCTTGTTGCATCCCTGCTGGTCGCAGCGCTTGCCGCCGCCGTGCTCGGCGCAGTAGCCACCGCCGCGGTCGTTCTTGGTGCAGTCTGGGTGCTGGCAGAAGCGGCTTCCACCGTGGCCGGCGCAGAAGCCGCCGCGCTGCGCGCCCTTGTTGCATCCTTCCTTCTCGCATCGCTGGCCACCACCGTGGGCACGGCAGAAGCCGCCGCCCTGGCTGCTCTTGGAGCAGTTGTTGGCCATGCAGCGCAGCCCACCACCGTGGGCTTTGCACAGGCCGTTCGACTGCGAGGCCTTGGTGCATCCGTTCTGTGTGCAGCGCTTGCCGCCGCCGTGGCGGATGCACAGGCCCTGGCCCTGGCTGCTGCGCTCGCAGCCCTCGACCATGCAGCGACGGCCACCGCCGTGGGCCTTGCACAGACCCTTGGAGCGCACGCGCTTCTTGCAGCCCGGGACCGTGCACAGACGCGGCTTGAGGTGCTCGCCGCGTGGGCCGCCTTCCTTGCTCTCGGACTCACTGGAGGACGACTTGGAGCTGCGCGTGGACAGCTTGCCGGCCTTGCTCGGGGACAGCGGGCCAGTAGTCGTGCTGATGGTCAGGCCGCGGTCGTTCTTGTCGCCCTTGGCACTCGTGTAGCTCGTGTACGGCTCGTAGTTGAACGCATCGCCGCTGTCCACGCTGCTCGTGTCGTCGGATTCCGGATGCATCTTGGTGTTGTAAGAAGACTGGGGATACTGAAGAGTGTGGCTGCTTACTCCAGAGGCCATAAAACCAACTGAGCGGACGGACGGGAGGAGCGGAGAGGAGAGTGGAGACTGCGGAGGACTGGGAGGACAGCGCTGTGCAGAGGCGGTGGCTGGAGTGGAATGGATCGCGGGCCGGTCGGAGCGAAATGGGACTGTCTTTGCAGCGGCTGCCTCTTGTGGCCAATGTGAGTGCGGCGCACAACCAATCGCAGGCGTCAAAATCTTGAATGAGCGCTCTGTCTGTGTTCCCTCGCTCTCGACAGTCTGGAGTCTCTCCGCCCGCCAACCACACAAGACTCCCCCAGAGTCTCTGGCAGAGAAGGGAGAAAAGAGGGGAGAGCACAAAACAAAAACGAAAAAAACCTCACCCCTTCTTCGCCCACCCGCTCAGCAAGAGAGGGTGACACACGGGCTTGGTGTTCCGCCCCACTGATTTTGTGCGCAGACACCTAAACTGGCAAGAAAATTATGCAAGCGACGCTGGCGGGCAACCGCTGTCACCCATGGCATCAGAGCAAGGCCAACAGTGGTTAGGGCAAAAAGTCTCCATATTTGGTCAGATCCTAACCATTTCAGTGTGTGAAATGCTGGTCTCAGACGGGACAACCATAAGTGACCAAAGTTTGTCGCAGGACGATTGGACAACAGGAAAGAACGCACCCTACCCCGCTACAAGATGATGTGCAAACGGGGCTGTGCACCTGCAACGCCAATGCGATTTCACGCAGGAGCAGAGCTGGATTCTTTCATTCCCAACCTGTGATGCCTTGCGTTGATTACGATAGCGACCACGAAGGAAGTATACAACTCGAGATTGGCTTTCGCCTCCCAAAGAATTCCTACACAGACGATTGCTCTCCCTGTTCTACTTCGATGTGCGGTGGGTTCCAAATTTTTTCTTTCGAAAGTGTCGCCCACTGAAATGCTTTACGATAGAAGAGCGGGAACCACGAGAGGAAACTCTCGCAAGAAAGGTCCGCTTCGCTGACAGAATCTGCACTTTGAGAGGCTGCTCGAGGAAAAAACGGTCGAAAGTCTCCCCAAAAGACGAGTTTCCTTCCCAGCCGCCCTTCTCTTGCATGTATATCGTTTACTATCAGGCCCTTCTGAACGCATGATCAATTCAAGAGAGGGAAGAGAAGGGGAGATGACTGATCTCTGTTTGAATTGCTGGAAAACGACGGGACATCGTGGGTGATGGGAAAAGCACCTGTGGGCGAAACAGCTGCGTCTGGTTTCTGTAAGTCCAGTGAACTTCATAAACGGATATGAATCGAAGAAAGTGAACATTTGATCTTCAAAAAAGCATACTTGAGACCTGTGAAAAAGGATACCTGTTGCTGAGGCTCCCACGTGGCATTCTCGCGAGTCACTCATCGAGCGTAGCTGTTGACGAATCGGTCTGTTGGTCTCCAGCTGTCCATGCCACCAACCAGCTGACCATGGTGTGACACGGTCCACTCAACTGCCTTGGTCAGGTCGCGACTGGCTGGTTGGGTAGCCCGACCTCCGTGGCATCCAGCCGACACGACGCGTGGAGCTGGATGGATGGAGGATGGAGCCTGGATGCACGTGAAGCTCTGTGGCCTGCTGCTCGTTGGAAGCTGCACGTAACGTTCCACCAGAGAGCTCGATTGAGTCTGGCTGGGGCCTGCATTAATTGCATCTGCTGCTTGAGCCGGTCAGCTCTTGATGGGGAGTGGACCCGCTGGCACAACAAAGACATGCTCGCGTGGAAAGTGTCCATGAGGGTCCTTCTCTCTCTTCTCTGACTCTAGCTGGCTGCAGTGCATGGGCTGTGTTTGGATGGACATGCCCATGTACACGGCTGTCTGTTTGCGTTGGTCGAGTTGAGGTCGAGTCGTGGGCTCGCGGCCAGGCCAAGCGCATCCCACGTGGTGCCAGAACGGACGCACTGTTCGAGCCTGCGGATGAACTGACTGACTGGCCGTTTCATGCGGGACCCGCTGCATCCATGCGCATGGAGGCGGCGCTTTCGATGGCTAGTCGTCATCACACTGTGAGCAGGGGATCTCCCTCCCATGGGATGTTTCGGTTCATGAACAAGTGTGAGATGTGAGGGTCAAGCGGGTCGTCCATTCATTTTCGTTTCGTCGAGCGCCGTGGCGGGCAAGGCGTCCCCCATGCAGAAACGGTTAGAAAATGGAAGCGCGTGCACGAACAGGCCAGCAGTGGACTGCACCCACTTGACACCACCGACCTCGGTGGGTGTTCATGTGAATCACGGCGCAATGGCGAGTAGTGAGGCAGAGCATCCGACTTCTGTCGACGACACGAGCACGAGCCTACGGTGAGGCGGTCGAGGCGCCGGACGTCATGTCGTGCGCTGAGGACACTCGCCAGCCTCATCCGCTTGGGCAAGTTGTCCTCGTGAGTGAGTTGGCGCCGTCCCAGAATCCGACTCAGTCATTGAAGAGCCCGTAGCTATCATACTGGAGAATCTGAGCTCAGAGCTCAACCCCTCACACCAACGGCATGAGAGTTTTGCGGTTCCGTTCAGCACAGTGCTGAGCACTGTGTACTGTAGGGGCGAGTGGTGGGACTGTCGTCAGGGCGAAGGAGGGAAGCTCACAAAGATGAAACGAGGCATTCGATTCGAGGGTGATTGATTTCGTTGATGGAGTCCGAGGAGATGCCCGCACCAATTACATAGAAGCTAAATTCTGAAAAAGAAGACAGCAATTGTGCTGTCTGGGCTGCAGCGTGACCTAGGTGGCCTTCCAGCCGCAGAGCTTCTCGCACTCAGCCCAGAGCGTCTCGCGGTCCTTGTCGCTGGCTTTTGTGAACGCCAAACGCATATCCGTTCGCACTTCCTGGCGATCAAGCCAGAAGAGTCCGTTCTTCTGCGCTGGTTCGGCCGCAATCGCGAGCCACACGGCAGTGTCACCACCCTGCTCCTGCGTGCGCATCATATCCGCGTGCTTCACTGCGAAATCATCGAGTGACGACGTCACGCCCGGCGTCTTGGCCCAGCCAGGGTGCATTGAGTGGAAGACCACGCCTTCACCGGCCGGATGCTTCGCCCACTGCTTGGTCAACTCGACCTGGGCGCGCTTGGCGTACGCGTAGGCGCCCGCACCAGCATACGCGTCGCCAGTTCGCGCCTTGCCGACCAGATCAAGCGCATCCAAACCCACGAGGTACTGGCCACCAGACGAGATGTTGACCACGCGGCCCTTGGAAGCCTTCTTCAGCAGCGGCAGTAGCAGACCCGTCAGAAGGAACGATCCGCTCATGGAGACCGCCATGGACATCTCCACACCCGTCTTGGTACGTGTTTCGTCCTTGAACAACGCGCCTGCGTTGTTAACAAGCGCGTGGAGCACGTCATTCTCCTTCGCGAACTTCTCGCCAAACTCCCGCACACTCTCCATCGAGCCGAAGTCCGCCAGGTGCACCTTGACGTCCGGAGTGTCCACGCCGGCAGCCTTGGCGGCCTCGACGATCTTGTCGCGCGCCTCGTTCGCTCGCTCGGCGTTACGGCAGACCATGTGCACGGTGGCCTTGCGCTTCGCGAGCTCCTCGGCGATCGCAAAGCCCAAGCCGGCGTTGGAGCCCGTGACGATGTAGTGCTTGCCCGTGAGGTCCTTGTGCTTGTCCATGTCCGGGTCGCTCCACGTCTTGCGCGCGTTCGCGTAGCCTTCGTGGCCGTAGTACTTGAGGCCTTCCATGTACCATTGCGGCATCGCGATGAGGTTGTACCACGGCATTCTTGGATCTTGTGTTGTTGTTGATGGAGGCGCTTGGTGAGAGGCAGTCGCTTTCGATTATGACTAGCGTGAGGAGCTTGAGCTGGTCGGCCAGCGGCTCCGGTCCGAGGAAGAGATGGCTACCGACTGAGACACACCCGACCTTTGTTCCCGTTGTGGTCATAAACAACTGGATACACCCAGAAGGTCGCCGAACATAGAGGAACGAGGATGAGGTTCGTATCGGATACAGAGTGACGGTCACGCTTCAACCTGATGCGAATCAGTTCCTAACACATTCTATTTACACATTTAGACAATACTTGTATTGAGGTAAACTACTGTACTGTGCAACTTGAGCTGGTGGTCCAACAAGCATCGCCACCATCACGCACCGCCACATCTCAGCAAGCGAGTGCAAGCATGGCGACGGTTCTTGCGGCCCGTATGCAGCGCCTGACGGCTCAAACGGCACGCCAAGTCGTACCCAGTGCGATCGCCAATGTGCAGTGCAGCGCTTTCGCTACAGCGGCCAGCGGCCGCTCCAGCAGACGCGCTCGTCGCCAGCGACGGGCCAAGACGGACGACGAATCCGCCGACGGAAGCACGCCCAGCGTGTCCTCTCGCCTCAGCGAGATGCGCGAGGCACTCAAGCTCGTGTCCAACATCGAGGACATCTCGCGCAACGGACTCACGAACCGCGTGGAGATGCCGCAGGAGATGCTGAACCGCCTCACGCACATCGTCAAGCGCCGCACGCACTCGCAGCTCATGCATCTGCGTGAGAAGACCATGTCAGTGGAGGCCACGACCGACCGCCAGATCCCACTGGACATGCACAAGCGCCCGCTCGGATGGACGCTGGAGAAGGAGGAGCAGATCAAGCCGTTCCTGTATGGCCCGTCGGAGACCATGGCGTATCTTGCGCAGGACGTCGAGTCCACGTACGCGTGCGCCCACCAGGCGTTCCGCCAACTACAGCAGCGCCGCCCAGACTTCAAGCCGGAGTCAGTGCTGGACTTTGGCGCTGGTCCGGGCACTGCATCGTGGGTCGCGAAGGAGTACTACGATGCGTCGTTGTCGAGATACCGTGTGCTCGAGCCGAGTCAGTCGATGGTGGATGCAGCTGAAGTGTTGCTGGAAGGATTCCCGGGTCTGAGTATGCGTCGCAGCATTTCCGAGATGAAGCGTGAGATCCAGAACGGCCTGAGCTACGATCTGATCGTTCTCAACTTCGTGCTGACCGAGATCACGAGCGACTACGAGCGTGTGGCCGTCATGTCGGCCTTGTGGGAGTTGCTGTCCGACAACGGCGTGCTGTTGATTGTTGATCGTGGCAGCACGTGGGGCTCGCACCAAGTGCGTTCAGCTCGCCAGTTTGTCCTGGACTCGGTAGCTGAAGAAGAGGAAGGCGGAGAAGGAGCAAAGGTGTTGGCGCCGTGTCCACACAGCTTCGAATGTCCTGCATCGGGCAAGACGTGGTGCCACTTTGTCCAGCGTTCACCTCGCGTGCAGTACCCTCGTGACGCCACGACAAAGCGCTGGCACGGCCACAAGGTGTCCAAGTTCTCCTACGTCGTGATGGAGAAGACCAAGGGACCAGTCGAGGAAAAGCCAGAGCCACTCGCGCGCCTGATTCGGTAAGAATGCTACCTCCATCACCCTGCGATGCCGTGGATGCATGATACTGACCGGAACTTTTGCTTGTCTTGCAGTGGTCCACTTCTGGCAAACAAGCACGTTCTGCTGGACATGTGCATGCCTGGGGTGAGTTCTTCCTGATTAGATAGGCTTGGCTTGTGTTCTGATGTCTGTGTCTGCGCAGGGAGAGCTGGAGCGACGTGCCGTCACGAGAGGCAAGTCCATCCGTGAGGTGTACCGTGCGTCACGTAAGGCCCACTGGGGTGCGAGCTGGCCGGCCGATGCGTCTGTGTACCTTGAGAAGAAGTAGACTCGCCTCACTGATCCACTACCACACAGGCCTCGAATACAAAACAGTAGATCCCACGTCGTGTTGGTATACAGTCTGGATTTCATACACCACATCGCGGTGCGTGGGGACACTGAGCATCGTTTCGCATTGTGTGACTATCCTAATGGCCCTGGACGCGGAACGCAATGTTTCGGTCCTCGAGGAATCGCTTGATGGACTCGGGCAGCTCGCCATACACCGACACCGCGTAGATTCCAGGCACCAGACGCACTAATAACACATCCACGCCACAAAGTCAGTCGCAATGACAACCCACCAGGCCATAAACGTCTGCCGTCGCCACTCACCGATGCGCTGCCACTTGGCCACCCAGCTCTCCTTCGGAGCCATCATCGCGATCATGCTGACCATCACATAAACACACTCCTCGTCAGCTAATGACACTTCGGGATTTGCTTGATTAGCGTGTAGACTCACCCTTCAAAGTGCGCCGATGTGCAGTCAGCCACGCGTTGCCGGTTGTCGGCCATCTGCAGGAACTGGCAGTTCTCGCAGCCCGTGTCGTAGAACTGCGTGAAGGTCTTGACCAGCGAGCACGTCATGCACGCGCGCAGCTCGCGGAAGGTGTTGGGGATGTCCGCGTGCGCGAACGTCTCGTCCATCTCCTCCTCGTATTCATACCGCGCCATCTTGCCTGTCGTCTCTCTCTCTCTCTCTCTCTTGCTTCGTCCGTTGCTTTCCAAGAAGCAGCTCCATCTCTCCTCTTAAGTACGAATTGTCAAACGCCGTACCAGAATCCTTCCACAAAGTACGATCTGAATATCTCCCCACATCACTAAGTTCGTTCTCTTTCGGTTCCGAGGGTCCAGCGCACTTAATCTTTGGTGGGCCAAACCATGAGAGTCCTCTATTCAGGTCGGGCAGCTCCGCTCGTGAGGTTTTTTGCTTGTTTTGGTGGTGGCTAGTGTGCGGTCGGAAGAAACGCACCGCTTTGTGGGCCCCACGTCTCCGCTCCGCTCCGCTACGTCCTCTCTCCTCCTCTCCTCTCCTCTCTCCTCTGGTCTCCGCTCCTCTGGCCTCGCCCCATTTACCCGTAGAGACCTCTCGTCGAACCAAAATGATCGCCCGTCCGTCCTCGGTCTCCGCCGTGAAGCAGTGCGTGCGCGTCTCGGGCGCGCGCTCCTTCTTCGCCGCCAAGGCCTCGTCGCAGTCACAGCAGGTGGCTGTCGATGAGGAGTTCCCTGGCGTCCCGAAGACCCTCGCCGCCGCGCCTAAGGCCGCCGCCGTGACCACCTCCGTGACCTCCTCGGGCCTCAAGCTCGCCTCCAACAACGGCGACAACTACGTGGCCACGCTGGGTCTGGAGCTCGCGGCCGGCTCGCGTGTCGAGACCGACGAGACCGCCGGCCTCTCGCAGCTCTTCGCCAAGATGGCGTTCCGTGCCACGGAGACGCGCTCGGACCTGCGTCTGTTCCGCGACATCGAGGCCATCGGCGGCGTGATCCACAAGGCCGCCGGCCGCGACTTCGTGCGCTACAACATCAGCGTGCTGCCTCACCAGGTGGACGCCGCTGCCCAGATCCTGGCTGAGACCACGCTCGCGCCGCGCTTCGCCCACTGGGACGTCGACCTCATCAAGGAGCAGGTCAAGGTCGAGGCCGCTGCCATCGCCGCGTGCTCGGAGAAGTCGGTCTACGAGAACGTGCACGCCGCTGCGTTCTACGACGACGCCACGCTCGGCCGCCACCCGGTCTCGATCGACAACATCGCGTCGTTCTCGAGCGACGACCTCGCCAAGTTCTACGAGCAGTACGTGAACACGGCCGGCGCCGCGCTGGTTGGCTCGGGCGTCGAGCACAGCAAGCTCACGGACATCGCCAACGAGTTCTTCGCCGGTCTGCCAGCGGGCGCTGCGCTTGCTAAGCCAGCCGCCAAGTACGTCGGCGGCGAGTCGCGTGTCAAGAAGAACGCCAAGAACACGTACGTTGCGCTGGGCTTCGAGACCGTCGGCACGTCGAGCGCCAACTACCCGGCCTCGCAGGTGCTCAAGGCTCTGCTCACGCAGCGTCTGCACAGCAAGAAGGCCGCCGGCTTCGTCGCTCCGTACGAGGAGGTCGGCCTCGTCGGCTTCGCTGGCTACGCCGCCCCTGCTGATGCCGGTGCGCTCGTGGACTCGTTCATCGCCGAGATCAAGAAGGTCGCCGCCACGGCTCCGACGGCCGCGGAGCTCGCCGCCGCCAAGACCTCGGCGGCTCTGTACGTCTCGGACGTCGTGAGCTCGCGACAGGGCAAGATCGCCCAGTTGGGCAAGATGGGCATCCACCAGCACGTGATCCCGTCGGCCACCGTGCTGGCGGACAGCGTGACCGCCAAGGCCGTGCAGGAGCTGGCCCAGAAGGCGCTTGCCTCCCGACCATCGATCGCCAGTGTTGGCAAGCTCTCGGCCGTGCCACGCCTCGACGAGATCATCAGCAAGCTCAAGTAGATTTCTTAAATTCGCTATCTCGACGCTCTGCGGGGGACAGACTTGGTCGTCGCGGCCACACCACGACGCAGCCGCTAGCGTACGTTCGCATGGAGCTTCCGCAAGGTGCGTTGCGTCCGTGGGTTTCGCGTGGAAGGCAAGTCGTTGTCTAACAGGAAATGCTGACAGTGAATGCGTTTGTTTCGTGTTGGCTGATTTTGTGCAGAAGGAAGGTCCTGGAGCCGTGGGATGGACAGCGAACGACCTAGTCTCTCGAGGGTGCGAGCTTGGTTGGCTGCTTTCAGTAGAACCCCCAACAACCCATTAATACACACACATGCCAATACGACGACATACTGGTTGTCCTCACGCCGTGAGCAGCTCCACCACGCGCTGCTTGTCTTCTGCTGTGAGCTGCGTGGGGTACTTGATCAGGAACCGCACGAGCAGATCCCCGAACGACCCCTTGCTGCCTCGCACGGGCATTCCCTGTGTGGGGATCCGCCACACCGTCGTTGGCTGGACAATCTCCTCACGCTTCAGCGTCACCACGCGGCCGTCCAAGTGCGTGATCGCCCGTGTAAAGCCCACGAGCGCCTCCAGCAGCGAGATCTCCAGCTCCAGCTCCAGGTCGTCGTCTCGGCGGGTGAACTGGTCGTGCGGATGCATGGCCACGTGCACGACGACGTCGCCAGGCCGCGCTCGAGACGCCGGGTCGCCATCATTGGCTAGGACGATGGTGTCACCTTGACGCATGCCCCGCTCAATGGTGACGTCGAAGGCCTTGTGATCACGGAGGTGGCCCTGGCCGTGGCACACGCCGCAGGACTTCTTCGCGACCTGGCCGCGCCCCTTGCACACGTTGCACCTGGAACAAGCAAGAGTCAGCCGCAGTCTACAGGCAGTATCTTTGAGGGAGGACGTACGTGGATCGCACGTGCTGCTGGATGGGGCCGACACGCTGGAGATACGTCTTGACGCCGCTGCCCTTGCACTCGTGGCACGGGTGGAACCCCTCCTGGAGATCCACGCCCGTGCCCGCACACTGGCGGCACACCACTTGACGATCCATGGCGACCTGGGTAAAGTGGCCATTGTAGAGCTGTGCGAGGTCCACATGGACAGTGAGATGCCTCGCCTCGACCTTGGGGACTGCAAGACAACGTGAGCCGTTAATCGATACGTTCACTGCATGGACTGCAGATGTGCGTACCATTTTGGAGCCGTTGGTTCAGCAGCTCACTGGGCGACGTCATCTGCACGAACATGTACCAGAGCAGCCCGAGGAGAAGAGCGATGACGGCCATCACAATGAGGAACGTGACGCAGTCCTCGGTCCCCGAGGGCTCGCCTTCCTCCTCCTCCTGCATCTCGCCAACCTCCTCGTCCTCTCCAGCGACCAATGGCTCCTCTGTGTCTGGCTTCAGCGGGATATTGCCCTTCTTCCGGCGGTGCAGTGCAGTCATCTCCAGTGCGTGGACAACGCCCCTGGTAGTGCTCTCATGCTCAACGTCTCCAGCCATCTTGTACTTTAGCTAATGGATGTGAAGAGATCCAACGGACGCGAAAGGACACACGTTCCATGCGTACTTAACGTATCCCTGCCACTAAGTGCGATGGGTACAAAGGTCTCAACAATTGCAGTACATGTTCACATCAGGCGTCTGTTGTCCTGCTTACGGCTTGGCTGCCGCCTTCTTGGCCCTCGAGGGTGACGCATTACCTGGCTTGCTTGTTGCCTTTAGCAGGAGCTGCTCCTGGGCCTATGGCGGCTGGTAGAACTCCTTGTACCACGCCCATGTCTTCATGAGACCCTGGGCTAGTGGCGTCGTGGGCTTGTATCCGAGCATGCGCTGGGCTTTATCCACGTTCGCACACGTCCGCGGCACGTCGCCTGGCTGGTTTGGCAGCAAGTTGATCTGTGCCTTCTTGCCCACGAGCGACTCGATGATGCGGATAAAGTCGGTGAGTAGCGTTGGCTGTCCGTTGCCTAGGTTGAACACCTCGCAGCCCGTGGCTTTGTCCAGACTCAGTAGAACGCCCTGGACGATGTCGTCGATGTACGTGTAGTCGCGTGAGGAACTCCCATCACCAAACTGGTCGATCGCGGTGCCGTGGGCGATCCGGTCCATGAACTTGAACGGTGCCATGTCGGGGCGTCCGCGTGGTCCGTACACCGTGAAGAACCGCAGGCCGATGCAGTCCATCTTGTACAGGTGGTGGTACGTGTGTGCGAGTAGCTCGCAGCTTTTCTTGGTGGCAGCGTACGGACTCACAGGGCAGTCGACCACGTCGTCTTCGCTGAACGAGGTGTTCGAGCTGCCGCCGTACACGGAGCTGCTGGACGCGTAGACGAATTTCTGGATCCCGTACCGACGGCACGTCTCGAGCAGCACTGTAGTCGCCGTGACGTTCGAGTGGATGTACAGCAGCGGGTTATCGATGCTAGGACGCACGCCAGCCCGTGCCGCCAAGTGGATCATCGATGCAGGTCGGGTCTCTCGGATGACCTTACGCACGAGCGCTTGGTCGCACAGGTCGCCGACGTAGATCTTGACTCGGTCCACCGTGAAGCTCTGCACGAGATAGTCGAGGTTCGACTGCTTGAGCTTCACGTCGTAGTAGTCGTTCATCTCGTCGATGATCACGACGTCATCTCCTCGTTCCAGCAGCGCCTTGCTCGTGTGGAAGCCAATGAAACCGGCGCCACCGGTGACGAGAATGCGACGATTGCCAGTGGTCGATGGAATCAGCGGCTCTGCGCGTGACGATGGTGATACTGGTGGTGAGGATGCGGCACTTCGGGGGCTGTTGGATGTCTGTGTAGATGCAGAGACGGCTCTCGCACCCACGACAACACTCCCAGTCGACTGGGTCCGCACGCGCATCGATGCCGCCGATGGCGCTGGTGGGGCGAAGCTGTTTGGAGGCATCCTGTATCCGCTGGTGCTCGCTCAGTGAAAGCGACAGTGAGCTCGCGATGGACGCAGCTTCAAAGTAGGCGAGGCCACTCATCCTCGATTGCCTCCCAGTGTTCCTTCGTCTTCTTCGCATGTGACGAATCTCTTCTCATGTCCTGACCAAGAAAGGCGGTGACTTTGCTTCACCGCCATTCGTTGGTAGCTATCCAATCAGAGAGCTAGGTGCAGGGTGTCCTGTCCAATCAGAACGAGGCGTTTGCGAGCCAAAATGGGAAAGGCAGCGTGAGATGATGGTGACGATGTTGAAGACGACGTGGTTGGAGTCTCTCTAATCGCCGTGGCGAGACCCACCACGACACGCTCTAAGGATTACGACTACTGTTGACCGCAATAAATAGGCGGCGGCCACTGACTACGTCTTCTTCGTGGGTGTTGGGCGCGAGAAACCGAACGATGTTCGGCGAGCCAAGAGACTCGCACTTGTCGTGGCCGTCGTGGAAGCAGCCGCCGGGGTATTGGCACTCGGAGCAGTCGACGATAGACTGCGAGTGAGTCCGAATCTGCTCGTTGGACTCGGAGCCGCGAGCTTGCTCGGGCTCGGCGCTGGCAGCATACTCTTCCGAGGCAGCATCGACTGGGCTCTCGCCATGGCAGGAGGTGGTGCGCCAGGGAGAGACGCTCGCTGCTTCACATCATCACTCGTCGTGAAACTTCGCGTTCGACTCACGCCTGCTGTAGGGCTCAACAGTGCACCTGAGCCTGGGCGGCGAAGCTGAGATGTGGCGACCGATGGGGAGACCAGCGTTGGACGTGGGAGACCAGTCGCGATGCCTGATTTCCCTCCAGGGGGCACGAGGCCGGACGGAGTTCTGGATCGTACAGGAATCGTCTTTTCGGGCACTTGGATCGGAGCTGGCACGTGTACTGGTGGTGGGGGAGGAGGCGGTGGCGACAGAACACGGTTTGGTGGTGCGGCAGCCTTCTGAGGAACCTGAACTGGTGGTGGCGGCGGAGGGGACTCGACACGCTTCGGTGCCGCCACAGCCTTCGCTAGGTTGACCGGCGGTGTCTTCGCAATTGAGGAGGCTGAGCGCTTCAGAGGATTCTCCTTCGCAACCGGGGAGGCGAACGATGCAGCACTCCCGAAGCTAGGAGACGGCAAGCTACTCATCGACAACGAAGCCGCTCGGGTCGGCGTACCGAAATTTCCGCTCGAAAAACGTGTGGGGGCGACTGTGGGGTAATGGTAGTCCCCGAATAGCCCGAGCTCGTCAGCACAAGCGCCGAACTCGGCTTCCAAAATCTCCTCCGGGTTGGCGTTGCCCACGATCTTGTTGTGTGACTCTCTTGACTTTTGTGGCGTGCGGCGAAGAATACCCGCCAGGATTTCTGTCTTGTCTCCCGAGTATGAATTCCTCGCTGACCCTTGGTTTGATCCACCGAGTGGACGCTTCTTTGTTGGAGTGGTGAACCCATCACCTTGGTCTCGCGAGTAGAGCACATCCAAAAGCCCCGACTCGGACGTTGACGGTGAAGGAGCCACAGCGGAAGGCGGCCCAATGGGTGGAGTACACTTCAGAAGATCTTCGTCGTAGTTGTCCGCCGATGCGAGTGCTTCCAAAATTGCATCGGGGCCTTCGTTGAAGGCGATGGCTGCGAGAAGCCGGTCTTGACGGCCACCAGCTAAGCCTGCGAGTCTCACCATCAGGCGAGAGTGGATGCCTACAGAGCCAGCAATAGGCTCGGCAAGCTCATCTTCTGCGTCGACCGTCTCGCTCTTCTCCTCATCTTCTTCAAACTCACCATTACCCATGGTGGATTCATCTTCGACGGCAGTAGACGCGTGAAGAGGGCCTTCTCCAGTCATGACCACGTCCTCCTCGTCCAAACGAGTGTGATCGAATGCGACCTCACTGGTTTTCATCTCTTCATCATCGTCTTCCTGGATGCCTTGGACATCCGCCTCCTCCACGACGAGCTCATCATGAACCTGGATCAGACCAGAGTCATCCTCCATGACTTCGTGCGTATTCTCGTCCTGATGTTCACGCTCCTCATCAATCTCAATCGGCAAGACCTCGTCTGTTGGTGCCGTATTGTCGATCCCATCGCCATCACCAAGCAGACCATTCGGTGCACTCATAGAAGCTTCTGAACCTTCAACGGCATCGATAGAATGCCACGACACCGCGTTGTCACTGGAAACAACTCCGACTGCTGAATGAGATGGGTGTGACATTCGCGGAGAGTGTTGAACTGAGTGAGATGCGTCGTCCCCTTCGACGTCATCCGATGTGCCGAAAGCATCAGGGTCTTCAGTGGCATCGTTGGAATGCCAAGCAACAGATCCATTGTCCTCAGCTACCACACCAACGGCAGGATGGAGTGGGCGGGAGGACGTCTCCGGGGAAGCCGCACTTCCGTTTCCGTGTCCATCAGCGCTAGCGGGGTCGATAGTTTCGTCTCGTCTCGTCAGAGGAGTCCTGCGAGCGCTAGTATTCCAAGGGCGTTCTGCTGCGTCCAGAGCTCGCTTGCTCGGAGTCAGCTTCAGTGGACTTCCATCAGCTTCCAGGTGACTAGCGGCTTCCTGAACGTGTCGGCTCTTGATCGGAATGTCATCCCACGACACCACAACGACCTTGCTTGAGCCTGGCGTCGTACTACTTGAAGGCGCTTCGTCGCCATCCTCCTGTTCGCCAGTAGTTTGTGGGTCGCCTTCAATGTTATCGACATCATCAGCTTGAGGCTGCGCCTCTTGAGCTTGTGCGTCGTCCTCGCACGCATCAACGCTGTCCGGAGTTGATGACTGCGCCTGCACTGGTAGTGGCTCCTCGTCACGGGGTGAATCGCTGATACTTTCTGGTTGGCCACTTTCATCTTCCGCTTCACCGAGAGAGGCCTCCCAGTTGTACGCTCCACTGTTTTTTGCTGCAATTGGTCGATCTTCCCAAGAGAACGATGGATCTTTTGCTTGCACCTGTGCCGCTGGAAATGCTGCTTCGTCATCAAACTGGTAAGAGTACGAGCCTTGACCCTTGGTCGAGATAGGTCGGTCTTCCCATGATGATGACGCCGGCGTCGGCGCCGGTAACTCCACGACTGGTTCTGCAACTGCCTCTTCAACCACTTCTTCAACTGCATCCTCTGCCTGAGCGACGTCTTGTGGGGAGTTCGGTAGCTCCGTGACCGCGAGATCTTCCTGCTGGCGGCTTCCGTTCAGTGGTCTCTCGTCCCACGCCTCCGATCCATTCGTGGTGGTCTCACTGATCGG
Organism: Pythium sukuiense; assembly: GCA_023334995.1. Classification (NCBI taxonomy): domain Eukaryota; phylum Oomycota; class Peronosporomycetes; order Pythiales; family Pythiaceae; genus Pythium; species Pythium sukuiense. The sequence goes on from JAADVL010000011.1 coordinate 106,124, forward strand.
CGCCTCCTTGAGCACTTCATCGAGACTGGAGATCCCGTTCGACGCCAACTCGTCGCACAGATTCGTAACAGGCGATTTCTGAACTTCCATTGCTGGCTGCGCCTCGCTTGCCACTACTCCATTCACATAAGCTGACCCATTCACGTCCTTGTCGCTCGACAAACTGGGGTCTTCCGCTGCGAGAGAGGGTCGCTGCTCAGCAATCTGAGCAGCATTCGCCTCCCGCTCAGTCTCTTCGTCTGCTACCGCAGCCTCATCGACGGGCTCGCTCTCGTCAGGAGGTGCTTGCTCTGGTAGATCGACCTCCATGGCGCTCTCCACTGCGGCAGTCGTCGTCAACTGGCATCCACCGGCAGTATGGAATGGCAGCTCAGTCAGCAGCTGCAGCGTATTCGTCTGCCACATGATCCACGCGTCCTGGCCATCAGCGCCTACGACCTGCAGCCAATTCCCACACCGCGCCTGCGCCTCCACCACTTGGCCTCGACTCAGCAGCGCCACGGTCTCTGCTTCTCTCGATGGAAACGCGCGAATAGCGATCTGCGCCTCGGCTGGAAGCGCCTCGTTCAGTGTGAAGTAGCTATGTGGGACTGTCGCCACGCAACCAAAACGCATTTTCCGATTAGCTCCATTCCTCCTCAACAGACAGCCACAGACCACACAGACACACACGCACCTGTGCAATTCGGGTGGTCGATCTTCTCGCACACGGTGTCCGCGTCGTCGGCATTCACCCAAACGCTGTCGTACACGTCGTGGAAGATGCGCAGTCGGTGGCCGGCAGCCTCCGCGACGCCGTACGCGTACCGCGTGCCCTCACCGGCGTCCACCGTGCCCACGATCTGCGCGTTCATGGCCGCACTGTCGTACAGAATCGCTCTCGCTTCGTCAATGTTGCAGCAGCGGATAAAGCCTGCAATAGCCACCACCAGTCAGATCAGTCCAGGGGAAACTTCAACCCGCCAAGATGCATCGTCCAGGGGCGTACCGGCCTCCTCCCACGGCACGAGCAGCGTCATGCCGTCGGGCAGACTGGCCATGACGTATCCCTGCGACCAGCGGCCCGTGTGCTCGTCCTGGAAGGCCACGTGGAGCCATTTCTGCGGCGTACTGTCCGGATCACTGTCGTCGCGGATGTCCACGACGTTGGCGAACGCTGCCACGGCCTTGCCCTTGGAGAAGCGGCCGCAGACGTCGGCGTCGCTGTTGGGCGCCGTGCGGATGCGCAGCACGGCCTTGTTGGGCAGTGCCGGCGCCACGCAGAACCAGCGCATGGAGATGGAGAGGCCTCGCGACGCTAGTGCTGCTTTCGCGATGGGGAAGAGTGGTTTTCCGACGCAGTCAGCAGACGACAAGGGGAAAGGAGGCGTGATTCCCCTGCGGTAGGGAATAGTTGAACAGCAAAATATAGGATAAAGAAGGCCCTCGTGAGAGTGACGTGCGCATAACACAGAGTGAAGCCATCTCGTGGACGGCGCGAAAATCAAATCTGTGGCAAAGGGGCACTGCGGCGCTGTGCATGATGAACATGGCATACAAAGGCCCCACGCCCCTCATTACCCTAGAAAATGGCCTCCGAGGAGCTTCATTGTTGAGAGTAGTTTGTTGCAGGCGTTGACGGTTCTCTTGATGGATCCCTGAAGATCGTGAGTGCATATGACCGATGGACAGGGCTCGCCTCGCATTGGCCATTCGCCCCTGTGCAAAACCATCGGATGGGGGTGTCTCTGGCTGTGTATTCACCGATGGAATCCTTGTGGATCTGTGCCGTAGCCAACTCACATGGGCTGCGGACAATAGTCATCATCTTCGTCCGCGAGAGACTTGGGCTGACAGAACCTGGGTCCGCCAAACTCAATGGGTCCACGTTTCAAACCCGTGGGTCTTCAACCAGCCTATTTAAACTTGATCTTTGTAGCAAAATGACATGGGTCGATATTGAAGTTGATTGTCGTGGGTTTCTGAGAACCCGACCTGCGCTTCTGCTGCCAGTTGGTTCAAAAGAACGGCAAGCAGCATGCGAATATGGCGCCGCCAGATGGAACGCGCCTTCCTATAGAAGCGTCGAGAGATTCGAGGCAGAGAGCGCATGAGCCATGCAGCAGAGAGAGAAAGAGACACACACATTGGGTGTCTGGGTTCGCAGTGGCTGACGAGACCCACGGTTTCGCGTGAAACGGCGTCCCCTTCGGTGGCTCAAGCGCCACACACTCGACGACTTGCCGTCGACTACTCAGCACGCAGCGTAGCGTGCAGTACAGTAGACAGAAGCGATGGACGTGCGCAAGTATGAGGCGCGCTTCATGGTGCACAAGGTGACGAGCTTTTCGCAGAAGGAGCGCGTGCTATGCTTCAGCCAGAGCGGCTTCTCGACGTACGACCCGGACTCGCAGCAGCTCACGAATACGTGGTCCTACGACGAGGTCGACAACGCCACCACGCTCGAGGGCGAGACGGTACGAGCTGCCTTACGAGGCACAGGGGAGACTGTCAATGGGTTGTCTGATGGTTATCATGCTGCAGGATTTCGTGATCTTCACGCCGCGCCACCGCATCAAGCGCACGACGTACCGCTGCCACTACCGCATGGAGGTGCTCGTGTGTCTGATGCGGCTCCGCAGTCGCCACCAAGCGCTCCAGGGCCGACCGCTGCGTCCAGAACTGCAGTCGCTTCCGTTTCCCTGCGTCAAGTTCCACACGCGCGGGCTCCAGTCGCCGTGTGTGGTGGAGATCGGACCTGATGGTGTGTACCAGCGAGACGAGGACGGTGAACTGACGTCCCACATCCCGTACACGAGTCTCGTGTCTATTGACCTCGTGTGTGACAACCGCAACGCTATCGTGCTCAACCACTCGGACAATTCGAGTCTCTTCATCGTCGAGAAGCGCACGGAGATGGCGCAGGCGATCCACCGCGTCATGCGCGCCTACGGTATGGAGATCAATGAGTACCGCAAGAAGACGATGGAGGCGGCGTTAAAAGGTGACACGGCGCCACCTACTGCGGATGAGATCTCGTTCCAGTACCCTGTGACGCGTGTCTCGTCGACGAACAAGCAGCTCTCGGCTCGTGTGCTCGCCGTGTCCGAGAAATTCATCGCCGAGCTGGGCGAAAACGATGTTGTCATCAGCAGTCGGCCACTGTCGCGCATCTTCTCGCTCATTTTGTTCGCAGATGCGAAAGACGCGTTTGAAATCGTGTTTGTGGACGGGATCCGACGTACATTCTACTCGACGCACCGGGAAAAGCTGGTGACAGAGCTCATGGCGTCGTGCCACGCACTCAAGAACATGCAAGTCGACGTCGTGACGGACCGCATGCCGGACTCGATGCGCATGGTGCCGTGCAAGATCATCCAATCCGAGGGAGGCAAGCTGTTGCTTCCCAAGCTAAGCAGCGAGCTGAACGTGATGGATCGAGAGCTGCGAGTCGTACAGGCGAGTCTACTTCAACAAATCGTGGCGTACGGAGCGTCCAAGACGACAAGGACGCAGCGCCTTTTGCCGATGGGGATTGACGATGGCATGCACGGTCTCGCGCGCGAGTTCAACGCGAATACCCCCACGACCGGAGTGATCGCCCAGCCAAACAAACCCTTTGACAGAGCTGTGTTCTTCGTGGCTCGAGAGATTCGCGACGTTGTCAGTCGCCATGGCCCGAGACATGCCTTCTTGAGCACGTACCTCCAGACTGTGTATCGTCTCTTGCAAGCACCACCAGCCATGAAAGAGTTTGTCGGGATACTGCTCGAGGTAACGTACTCCGGCTCAGGTGCTCGCCGTCTCGTTGTCTGACTTGTGCTTTGGTTGTAGCGCGGTGACGGATATCTGTCAGTGATCAACGAAATTCTAACTGGCCGAAGCCCTGTGATCGTTTACTGGGCCTTCATGGTGCTCCATCGACTGCTCGACTCGAAGGTGCACAAGATCCAGTGCCGGGAGATCTTCCTCACCAGCAACTCGTTCCTGACGTCAATGCTCTCGCTGTTTGACCTGGATCCGAAGGTGAGTGGAGGCTGTAGCACTCACAAATTTAGTTGGTGTATCGCTGACCACGCCTTGTTTGTAGACACAACGGTATCTCTCCGACTTGCCTGTGATGAAACTGAGCCAGTTCGTGCTCTGCCTTTTGAAGACCAACCCTGGCCGTCAGGTTGAACTCTCCAAAGTGCTTCACGAACAACTTGGACGCCGGTATCGTATGCTTCACCGCATTCTCTTCGGGTTTCCGGGTCTAGCTACGGTTGAGGCATGCGTTGGAATCCTGGCAAGAATGACAGGCAGTCCGTCCTCGTTCTACGTGGAAGGAGAAGATGTGATAGAGTCATCAGCCTCCTCGCTGTTGGCCGCTCAAGCAGTCCAGCCTCCTCCTCTTTCCATGGGTTTCGGCGAGCACTTGACCTTTGAGAACGGCGCAGCAAACCGCAACTTGTCGAGTCGACGAGCAGCTGCTGCGCGAATGGGCAATTTCCGGTCGTCGAGAATGGCTGCGTCAGGTCCGAGATCGGCTAGAAGTGCAGCGAGTGAGAGCGGGTCAGGAATCGCGGTGCAGAACCCGGAAGTTCTTCTTCGCCAGTATCGGCTCTTCCTTGAGTCACCTTGCGGTCCAAAAAAGCTCCCGATGGCCGACTACAGCGACTCGATGTACCTTCGTCTCCGCTACCGATGCCGCAACGTGTTTCTTCAAGAGCTGATGAGCCACTTGGTCGGAAGTTTCGACGATTTCAAGCGCGCCTTCGATGTCGACTGCTTCCAGTTCAGCGGATTCTTGGGTAAGACGAGCGGTCAGCGTGAGAAGAGCGACCTGTACCTGACTCCCCGAGCGCTTGTCGCTGTTCGAGTCATGAACCGCAACACCAACGAGTTTGAATACCGGTCAATTAAGCGCGTCTTCCTTCCATCCGAAAACCGGGAGGCGTTCGCGATCTCCATCAAGGACAAATACCTGTACGTGTACTCGGACTCGAGAGCCCAGATCGTGGAGAAAATGCGCGAACTCGCCGGTGTTGTCGGCCTTCCGATGGAGCTCGAGAACGTGGACCAGCTCCCGAAGCCCCATCACCCCAAGCAAGACCAGAGGCGGGCATCCGTGACGATGAACTGGGATGCAGCAAGCACGCTGGCTGTGGTGAAGCGAGGCGGTCGCCATGGATTCTTCCGTTTCCGCAAGAAGCGAATTCTTGTGGTCAATGGCTTGCTGATCGAGGCTGACCCAGAAACTCTCAAGCAGAAGACTTACTCGCTGAAGGATCTGCTTCGTGTCGTCTGCGTGGAAAGCCCACACATTGATCACGCAGACTTACCCGCCATGATCGCAGTCGAGTTTGCTGGTGGAGCTCGTGTCGCCTACCTTTCCAGTGACGAGTCGTGCCTCCTCGCCAAGCTGTACGACGGGTGTCTTTACTGCCAAAACACATCGGTGATGCTCAACAAGTCGTTCTCCCGTGTGAACCCACGCCTCACTTCCCTGAGTTTGCTTCACCACGAGCCGGAGAAGACCCAGGTGCTGGACAAGGAAGGCATGTTCGCAGCGATGTATCGTGAAGTATCGAAAGATTTCGAAAAGCTGACGGGCAGCGAAGGTCCAAGTGCCGTCACTAGCAATCTGGTCGCGTATGATAAAGCGCTCTTCGGACTTGAGAACCTCAACTTCAACGTCGAGCACGAAGACTTCGGATCAAACACAGTGGACTCGCGCATCGCCCAGCTCAGTTTCCGCGCACTTTTCCAAGGACTTGCCACCATGGTACGTCTCACAGTGATTGAGCCGTAGTTTGCGGAGCACTCTATACTGACTTGTGTTGTGCGATGTGTCTGTAGCTCCAGCTTGCTTCCAAGCCGCCGATTCGTGTCAACGATGTCGCGATCATTCTGGAGGCGTTTTGTCGTGTGAACGACGGCTGTTATCGTCTCGCAAGTGATGCAACGAAAGAGCGACTCGCCGACTTCGTTGAGAGATTGGTGCTTGTCATCGAGTCGGGCGAGCAGATTTTGACTCTGTGGGCGATCAAAGCGCTGCACTCGTTGTCAGTTGACTCCCGTCGAGCTCACGCTCACAAGCAAGTCGAGCAAGGCGTGCGAGGGTTGGTGATCGGCAACGACAAAGTCGTTCTCACCGTGATGGGCGTCCTGAACCGAAGCCATCATCCACTGTGCACGCTTGCCGCGCTCGACTTCCTGTATGACGTGGCGATCAAGAGCCGTTCGAACACGGATAACAACCACTTCGACATGATCATCAAGCAACTGAGCTCAACGTCACCGACGCTTCAACGACTTTCGTCGCAGATGTCAGTCGTCGGACTAGCGGTGTTGTCGACGGGGCTTCTGAAGGTCACGCTTGAGAACGCAGACCCGAAAGCTCACGAGCGCATGTGCGATAACGCGTTGTCGAGAGGACTGGTCATGCGGAGCTTGTTCAACGCATTCTTCTTCCCGACGAGCGCCGGTCGCATGACATACCGGTACATCGCGGGAATGTGGATCGTGCACCACAAGCCATCGTACGAGCTTCTCCAGCGCATTCTTCCCCACGGATTCATTCGAATGATCGCAGTGCCCTCCATGAAGAAGGTTCTCATTGCCTCGTACGAGCAGGAACACAAGCGTTTCAAGGAGCCCAAGGTGAAAATGCACCGCGACGATCATCGTGGAGGAGCGGGTGGCTCTGACTGGTTCATCCGACGGATGCGTCAAGAGATTTCGGCATACCTGCCAGACAGTCTATCCAGTCGAGTGTCTCGAGGTCGCGCGAATTACAGTGGCGAGTCCGCCGGCGATATTGCGATCCTCGCAGATTTGTTGCAGCAAGACTTCTTCCTGCTGGATGTGATCTGGAACTCACGGTCTCGCGAGGAGTTGAAAGCCGCCATGGAACGCGCCATCGATCTTATCAACAGCAAGCTCGGCAATGTGGCGGATGATGGATTGTCTCTCGGGTGGAACCATGTTCAGTTCCGTGTGAACTACCCGTCACTGTCATCTGAAGTCCAGATCGAGAACGTTTTCGTGCGAGTTCTGGTTGCTCGTGTCCGCGATGGTTCACTGAAGCTTGGTGACGCTGCGAAGGAGTGGGAAGCACTGGCGACCAGCGGGGCCAACGGAAGAGCATCAATTGGAGAGTCGGGCCACCTGCTGCAGTCAACATCAGTGATCATGACGGACCCGAAGGCTTTTTACAACGAGATCTACCAAAGGTGGCTTGAGCTGCGTGTGCTTGGGAGGAGTGACGACGACTACTCTGCAGGAAGCGAGCTGCCTCAACTGCGCATGTCAGAGCTAGTCGCGCAATCGCCCACGAGAAGTGATGATCTCTTGATGAAGGCGCTGATCGAAGTCGCGAAGGCATTCCCGAGTGTTCGAGCCGCACCATCGTACCGTGTTCACTTCCTCATGGAGCTTGTGATCAAGTCGTTTGAGACGCAAGAGATCTACGATCTGATCGAGTTGCTGTCGCATCTAAGCGCTGATCCCACAACCACGAGCCACCTGACGAACGGTCTCCATGTCTCAACGATCCTGTTTCTGGCAGTACTGAGTCACCGACGTATTCCGACTCAACGTGGTGCACTTCATGCTGCTGTTGGAGACGATGGAGACGAGTTCCCAGTTGTCGGACTCGTCGTTGTTCCAGAGTACGACAGCGTCTCGTCGATTCCGATGACCCATCTGTCCAATGATTCGAGACTCAGCCTCCGCTGGATGTGCAAGATCACGGGAGTGTCGGATCGTGATGCTGTTGGTGTCTTGTCGCCGATTGAGCTACATCAACATTTGTTCTCACTCGCTACTCGTCTCCAAGACGTGCTAGTGTGCTGCTGCACAGTCCACAAGAAGCACGACTCAGACGACCATGAGTGGCGGTATCTGCACCACGTTCCCGAACTCCGATGGATGGAGCTCATGTCGGAGCCGATCAGTGCGGCGACTGTTGGGTTGAAGGCTCTGCGGATCTTGCGTGATGTTGTCTTGAACGAGCTTGGAGGCACCGGCAACCTCCTACTGATGTCCACGGGGAAACAACTCTTGTCATCGAATGACAGGGTCGCTCATGTCGTTCAGCTGCTTCTTGTCGACGATCCGGCTATCCGGAAACTCGCGTGTGAGATACTGATGGCTCTTGGACCAGTGGTCGGCTCGAAGCTGTTCGAGTACGGGATGTTTTTCTTCATCTTCGCAGTGGATCACGTCGACTCGGACTTGGACAAAGACCACTTTGTGGAACAAGCGCGACTCCTCCAACGTTTCCATCGCGTGCAGGACAGTCGTGAAGCCCGCGCTGGACAGAGTTTCCTGATCGACATGCTGCCCGAGCCGCTCATTGGACTGCTGGACAGTGAGGAGTCTCCTGAATCCTTCGCAAATGTCTTTTCGGGTCGCTCAGCAGACAGTCGCGTTATCTGGACGCCCTCTATGCGAAAGCACCTCCGCCTCATGGTCCGGGAGCACATCGAAGAGTTCGAAGACGATCTCGAGCGCGACGTCGCAGCCACATACCGCTACGTGTCACTTCCTTCGGTGAAGTACTCTGAGCTCTCTCGTGATATCTACTGTGGCGGGTTCTTCCTTTCGTCGGTCGCACAAGGCGACGAGGCCAGCCTGGATGCCATCGAAGAGCCACAGTTCTTGATGTCGGCAATCGAAGACAAGTGGAGGTCGTTGCATCAGCGCCAAACGACATCCACTCTTTCAGGCGTGGGAGAGGAGAACGGCACTGCGTTCAAGACCTTCGGTTGGCCTCAGGGCAAGTCGTTCAACATGACCGAGCTCCGCATGCGGTATCGCGATCTCTGCAAGAAAGGAGCAGCGGTGTCCACGGTTCGCGCTGCGTATGAAAGCCTCTGCAGTCTCCTGGAGCGTCAGCTTGAAGTGAACAAGGGAAGAACGTCGGACGACGTCATCGAATGCATCTTGCAAGCTCAGCGTCGACTGCTGAAAAAGTTCAACTTCCAGTTCTTCTCGTACGAATCTCGTGCGATCCCTCTGCTGTTGGATACGATCGCAGCTTCCGGTCCGCCGGCAGAAGATGCCGATCAAGACGATCTTGAAGTCGGCGATCTGTGCGTGATGGTCCTGTACGAGTTGCTGTCGTCTGCTCCACTCAACATCGGAATCCTCCTCTCAGTTGACGGAGCGTGGGACATCGTGCTGGGTATGGCAGACCAGTATGCCCAATCCGGTAGCTTGTCTACGAAACGAGCAGCGTTCGGTATCCTCCAGATTCTCGTCTCGTCTGATGTTGGACCACGATCTCTTCTACGTCAGAACCCAGACAGTGCTCCCGTCAGCAAGCCCAAGCCAGCACGACTCGAAAGCGATACGAGCGATGATACGATGAATGGCGACAGCAATGAGCCCCTCTTTGCCGACGCAGCCTTCCACTCACAGGCTCAAATGATGGCTACAGCGCAATCTGCTCGCCTGTGTAAGCTCCTGGCTCGTCTTCTCACCGCGGTTGACGAACGCCAGCCGTGGCAGATCCAAAAGCTCCTGTTCGGTATCGTGACTTCGATGAGCGCTAGCCGCCTTCTACAAGAACAACTTGTGCTGTCGACGAACCTGTTCTGGCGAGCGCTGTATCTTCTTCTGAGCACTGCTGAAGACGTCGCCCGCGGCCCCGCTTCCGACTTCAGCATGGACGATGGAGCTGTCGCTCTCAAAGAACGTGACGTTGTCGAGGCTGCCTTTCTTGCTCTTCGCGCGTTGAGTATCGGTCTGGATGGCAAGTCGAAGTCGCCCGGATTGGATGCACTGGCGAACCTGCTGCCTCTCGAGTTCTTGGATTGCCTCGATCGTCCAAGCGGCCACGACTTCTGGATGATTCTATCGACCGAGATCCGCGAGCCAACGTGCATTTGGGACGACTACACGCGCAGCGAGTTGATGCAGTTGATCTCCGACCACTGCCACCACCCAGATGAAGATGAGTTGCTCTTCTTGGAAAGCGCCACCAGCTACATGTACGACTGCTTGAAGACGGAGCCACTCGTCGGTGGCATCTACCTGCGCATTCTTCTCGAGAAGGCTGAGATGGACCAGGAGACTGTCACGCCAGAGTGCTTGTATCCGTTGACAGCGCGCGAGTTTATCGAAGCACTCTTCACGTTCTTGCACGAGAATCGCGACCCGACAATCGGAATGTACGCTGACACGCTACCCGCCCTCCAAAGCCTGAATGTCTTGGTGGATCTGCCAGTCTTCAAGGAGGCTGTCGTGGAGGCTCTTGATGAATTTTGCGATATCAGCGACATGGAAAGTGAAGCAGTATCCGTGGCGACGCTCGGTGAATACTTGCTCCCGTTTGATCGAACCCACAACGGAGCTGTATCGATCTCGTCGCGTCGCTCGCTATCGAGCTACGGATTCATGTCGAGAAACGGCCGCGAACCTGAGCTGGACGGCCTACCTCCTGGAATGGAAGCCGAGTTCGGGAATGTGGATTACTTGAACCGACAAGAGTTCGCGCTCTTGGTCCTCAACAAGATCTGCGGTCTCGAGTACGACTTGGATCGAGTGTTCAAGCCGTTCTGCCAGTACACGTGGAGCCTCCAGGTCATTGCTGACCACCTGGACTACGAGCAAGCGTACTACGCACTGTCATGTCTCGCTGAGCTTTGTGACACGTGTCTCGTCGTTGCCGAGTACGTCCAGCAAAGTGGACTGTGGGTCGAGATCCTGGGCATCGCGATCCAGTCACGACAGCATGTTCTCCACGACCACTTTCTTCGTGCTGAGGCTCTTCGCGAGCCAGCATTTGAGGTGCTCTTCGCTCTTCTCACCAAGGACTTTGCGATTCGCGAGGAGATGTACAGCGATCTGGGCCGATTCCTACCGTATCCGATGGTCTACCAGATTCACTTGGATCCGAGCATGGCGCCAAAGTTTTTCGACGACAACCACGAGAAGAGTGACCTGATCTGGAACACTCACTGGCGTACGGCAGTTCGAAGTAAGGTGGATGAGGTGATCTGTCGCAATCGCATGGAGCGGTCAAAGATCAAGCGCGATACTGTCGAGTTGAACGAAGAGGACTACGTGCACATGCCGGAGAACTTCATCGCGGGCCTCTACCTGGACAACTTCTTGGCGAGACCGGATCCGGAGGATCTCACGAATGCAGCCTACAACCTGGAGCTTCTCTTCCAGCAATGGAAGGAAAAACAGTATTGCCTCATGGGGTTCGACCTGGAGAACCCACCACAATTCCTGCGAGACTTGGCAACAGAAGTGGAGAATCTGACGACAGCGATGGCGCACATCCTTCGAGCGCCACTCCAACTTGAAGAAAGCATCGAAGGGTTCGACATGCCAATGGATGTCGTGCGACTCACCCGTCATTGCAACAAGCACGTGATCGCGGGTTTCCCATACCGCTGCACCCTCCGTGTCGCTCGCCAGCTCGCCAACTTCTCAGTCATGCAGTCGAAAGACTTCTTGGAGCTTCACTTTTGCCGCATCACTGTCGACCATCCCGACATTCCTGTGCTGGTCAAGCTTGTGCGCCGTGTGCTGGAGGCGCGAGCCCAGGCTGGGGCATCCGACGAGCCGTTCGCTCTAAAGGACCTTGCCTACTTCTCCTCGATGCTGACGTATCTGGAAGGTGTCGTCGAGAAGAAGGACTCGGTAGACGCGAAGGTTATCTCGAATGTGAACAGAATCCTGCGCATCATCAAGGCTGAGCAGCGAGAGGAGAGCCGTGAGGTCGCTCCCGAGTCACAGTCGCTGTTCCAGCGTGTGAGTGCTCGATGGTACAACTCGACTTTGATGGAGGCTCGCTCGAGATTGCAACGGTCATCAATCGAGGAAAATGTCAGCGTCAACCACAGTACTGACGTGCGTCAGAGCTTCGATGTGGACGCGGAGTACAGCCCCCAGGCGAGCAATATCGGCACCTTTAACGTGGACGACGCCCGTGCAGAGATGATTCTGGAGGACATGCCGATGCCTCCCCGCAGCTACATGTTCGACGGCGAGACGATTCAGGAAATGGCACCAGCGCCTCGCAGCTTCCGGTACGTGAACGGGAACAACGACACCGAGTCTTCGCTGCCGGCGGCGCGTGCCTCGATGATCCGCGCAACATACGAGCCAGTCGACTCGCTGTACCACTCGAACAAGGCAGCTCAGTACGACCGTGAAGACGAAGAGGCGGACCACTCCCGCCGCACGAGTCTCACAAATATCGCGGCGATGGAGACTGAGGCGCCAAGCGCCCAGGCCAACCAGCCAAGCGCGACGCCACAGCCTACTTTCGACGACCGCGAGTCGATGATATCTCGCAGCACGTTCTTCACAGCATTCGGCTCGGAAATGGGCTCGCGACGGCTCTCGATCATGGAGTCGTGGCGTGGACCGACCAGTAACCAGCTCAACCCGCTGCTGTCCAGCATGACGATGTCGCGTCGCGGCCGCCGCAAGACTGCCAACGACAGCCGCCGCCAGACGTATCTGTCGTCCAAGACATGGTTCAGCAGCTCCAAGCGCTGATCCAATAGAAAATAATACATCCAAGATAATACCATACAAGTACTTTTCGAAAGTTATTTATCTTTTGCTCGTAAATTACGACTAGAAAATTTCAGGAGACCATCACTCCGGTTGCCCCTCACTGCTTGAAGTCTTTCAGTGGTGAAGCGCAGGGGGAAACACGAAAATGGAGGGAAACGAAGATGGCGGCGGCGCTATATGCGCGTCAGTGGAGGCGCTTCCACAGCGTATGGGCGACGTGGTGCCTGCGCATTTGCTGCAGTGCTTCAAGTACGAGACGCTTACGCGAGTGCAGCAGCGCGTGCTGCGTGTGGCTTTCAAAGACCAGCACAATATGATGGTGTGCGCGCCGACGGGTGCGAGTTGAATGGAATAAGCCGTGGACACGAGTGGTATTGGGATCTGATGGAGATATTGTAGGATCGGGGAAGACGACAGTGATGGAGGCGGCGTTCCTGCAGTCTCGTGAGCGATCGCGTGGGCTGTGGGGGGCGAAGGCCGTGTACATCGCACCAGTCAAGGCGCTGCTTCAAGAACGGTGACTTACTCGCGTTGACGGCGGATGAGATGGTAGAAGGAAAGCGCTTACACTTGGTTATGCAGGTTGAAGGACTGGCGATTACGATTTGGAGAACGCACGATTGGCATGACGTTTGTCGAGTTGTCGGGAGATGCGACGGATGTCAATGACAATGACGTTGCCAAGGCGGACGTGATCCTCACTACTCCAGAGAAGGTATGAGTGTGATGGTTGCTACGAGATGCAGTAGCGTATAGTATCTCACTGCTATTTGTCTCGGTCCAGTGGGACGCGGCCATGCGCACTATGCACCGCACGGGGCTCAAGTCCAGCCCTGTGCTACAGACGGAGCTTCTGCTCGTTGACGAGATCCACCACATTGGGGATGTATCGCGCGGTGCCACGCTAGAGGCCGTCATTTGTCGGATGATGAACCTTGCCAAACGCGAAAAGGACACATGCAGTGGCATGCCCATCCAGCATCTGTGAGTGTTATCAACGTCGTAGCAAGATGTCCGGCGTGCTCACATCTTCTGCAGGAGAATTGTCGGTGTTTCAGCTACATTTTCCAACGCGGAGGAGCTCTCCACTTGGATCCAGTGTCCGCCAGAGTGCTTATTCCAGGTAAGTTGGGATTATTTTGCTGAACAAATCTCAAGTTGACTGAAAAGCTGCTTTGTTGGTGCAGTTCGGAAGCGAGTTTCGACCAGGTAAATCCTCTTTGTGTTTCACCAATTCCTCTCCACATGCACTTATTCAGTGTGAACATCTAGTTCCATTGAGCTGCCGAGTTATCGGCTGCGGAGATGCAACCAACGACTTCACATTCGAGCGGTATGAAGCTCCGAGCAAGTATTTACTTGGAAATCGATCTCATACGCGTCTTTGCTGGCCGTTAGAAATCTTGACGGCCGCATTGCTGAGCTTATCCGACAATACTCAAGCGGGAAGTCGTCCCTTGTCTTCTGTAACTCCAGAATGGCGACGACTCGCTTGGCCGCGTTCGTGGCTCTACCATGATCAATCTCTTCAGGAATGTTTTCCTCACACCACACCAGGTTTCTCACACAGGAGCTCAAGCGAATCGGAATGTTTGACGCAACGAAGAGAGACCGCGCAGTAAGTATTATCGGAGGTGCATGAAGGCAACAAACGACTGATCTTGCTTTGAGCAGGCTTACCTTGACCATCTAGATGAGGTGAGTCGAGCGCGGTGGAAGCTGAAAGGGGAGCGAGGTCAAGTAAAACATTTCTTTTGTTTGAAACAGCGACCTTCAAGCAAGGTTGACATTGCTCTGCAGGCTGGAGTTGGATATCACCATGCTGGACTCTCAACATCAGATCGGTAAGAAATGCTTCGAAATAATCTGTATGTTGAGGATACGAGAGCTCAGTCAATCTTCACCCCATCGTTTCAGAGAGATTGTTGGAACTCTATTCAGAGAGAACAAGCTGCTCATTTTGTGGTAAGTTGCAGAGATCTTCTCCTTGCAGAATGTCAAGTGCTAATTACTTTGATCAGCTGCACTAGCTCCCTTGCAGTCGGTGTCAATTTGGTACCGAGCGCAGTGCTTCATGCGTTGACTACTCGAATGATACTGATACTCGTACGGAAGCCTGCGCATCTGGTGATCATCAAGGGCACAAGAATCTACCAAGGAAGTGACGGCTACACACAGTACCCGGAAAGTCAGCTGCTTCAGATGATCGGACGTGCCGGGCGGCCAGGTTTTGACAGGTACTTTAGCAACGTTGGATGCCGATTCTCGCAGTGATTATAACGTGAGGTGTTTCGATTCGTGTACAGCTCAGGAACCGCAATCATCTTGGCAGAAAGCAGTCGTGTTCCTGCGCTCCAGCGCTTGACGAGGTCAGTGCACGCGGAAGAAAACCAACGGGGATTCAATCTCACGATCTATTGCCAGTGGAGAAGCTCCGATTCGCATTCAAAGTCAACTTGACGCCAACGTGTTGGCATTTTTGAATGCTGAAGTCGCCCAGGGACTGAGTACGAACTCACCCTTGGACGTTCGATGATTGAATCCATCTCACGGTCATGTCGTGGTGTAGTCACGAGCTCAACAGAGGCACGCAGGTGGCTCCAGGTGCGTTCAATGAAAATCAGCAGAGCGATAATGAGTGAGAGAGGACTGACTGCCTGATTCCAAGTCGACATTCTACGCGAACCAACTGCGGCTCAATGGAATGAACGAGATTCCAGTGAAGCTGCTGGAGATCGACTCAGTCATTCAACAACTGATCGATACAAATCTGGTGTCGATGGACAAAGCGGGCCAAATTTCATCGACAATTGCTGGAACGACCATGTGCCAAGGCTACGTCAAGATCTCGACAATGCTAGCGATTGCCGCGTTTGCAGACACTCAGGCAACTATAGCTGAGTTGTTGAAGGTTGTATCAAGCTGTGATGAAGTGCGGCTTCCACTGAGGCGGCAAGAGAAGGCCATCCTGAGTCAGCTGAGCGAATCATCGATGAGACATAGGATGCCAAACGAACGAGGAAGTTCGACAGTGGCCTCTGATGAGGACAAAACCAGCACTCTCATTCAAGCGGTTCTCAGCAACGCTATAGTGCCCGATGATCGTCTTCTGGAAGAAAGCGTACATGCCGTGAACGAATCTGAGCGGATTCTTGGAGGTGAGTGACACAGGTTTACTACCGAATTATCTTCGATCCAGGCGTCTAACACTCGTTCGACCTGATTCCAGTTGCGGTGGAATATCTATCGAGCACCAAGAAGGCAGAGTCTCTCCTAGTCGCCATCAGCCTACGCCGGTGTCTTCTTCTGCGCGCTTGGGACGATGCCACTGGGAGAGAGAGCCTCAAACATGCCTGTGCCGACGCAATTATTGTTGCCTCCTTGGAGTACATTGGGATCCGCTCGATCCGGCAACTTGCTGAAGCGGATCCAGATCAGATCGACTCGTTTTTGCGTCGAAATCCTCCAGTTGGGAGGCAACTCGTCAAGAAAGCTGGGTCTCTGAAAGACTTTCGCGTCAACGCTACATGGAAGCCGAGAGGCCGACGCTCACAAAAAGTGCTGAAGATCACTGTTGCTTCTTCGAACCGAGATCAACAAGGGTTCGCTACTCTGTTGGTGTGGGCCAACTCGAAGCTTCTTCATCTTCGAACGAAGATTTGTGATACCTACGAGCACGAAGTCGAGCTGCCAAAAGATCTCGCTCACCCCATCCACATCAGGCTCCTCAACGATGAGATTCCTGGGCTTGACTCCAGGCTAGAAGTCGACCTACCAACAAACAAATCAACAAAAAAGTCGGAGAGACGAGAGCAAGATCGCCAATCCGAGGTTCCCCGAGACCAGCCCGTCGCCACACCACTCAACGGCAAGAGCACCATCTTGAACTCAATTCTAGAACTGGAGAAGCGCCACGCGAAGTCAAAACAGCAGCAGATATCCCAGTTCATGGTGAAAAAGAAGCCGTCCGAGCAGCCAGCCCCCCCAAAAATCGTGCTCAAGAACTTCGCGTCAAGTCGCACACCAATCACAGTCGGGGAGGCCGAACTCGCAAAGATTTCACCCCATCGTCGTAAGCGACCAAGGATTGACGCTGTTCGTGACGCTGTTCGTGACACAGCTCAGCAGCAACCTCTTCGATCGAAAGCAAGAGACCGTACTGAGAAGAAGAAAGAATTGGAGGTCATCCCGATTGATACAACTCTCGCGCAGACGCCAAACCCAAGGAGGAAGACCAAGATCTCGACGAACATATTCGACAAGTTTCGTTTCAAGGGTACAGGGGAGACCGAGTCCAAGCTTTCGGCCGCAATCGTCGCTGTTGCGCCTTGTAAGCGGATATCTCCAGTCAAACAATCCGTGGGAGAGGAGATGGTGAGACAACCACGCACACCAGGTATGTCCGATGTTCTCTCGTCTTGAGGGAGAACTGATACGAGGGTCCACAGGTCCAGATTGCTTCCACATGAAGCTCGACAACGCTAGGGACCACCCATTCTTGAAGACGTATCTTCGTCAAAAGGTAAACTAGCTTGATGGTTCGGTCCTAACGCTGTAGTTATTCACACGCCAACGATATTGAACGATGTTGAAGCAGGACGCACTTCAAGGTCCAAGCCACAGCTCCCTTCTCCAAGGAGCCCGCTCGTCCATCGAGTATTCTCTCTTTGAGCGAGTCCGACACCAGCACGCACATCCGTCAGAAGAACACCTTTGTGAGGGAGAGGACTCCGACGATGATCCGTTTGCAGGCCACGTCGTCCCAAGCGAAGATCCTTTCAGCTCCATTTTCTTTTAGATCGAATGATCGGTCAGTATTGCATTTCAAAGAAAATCCTGGGATCATGATACTTGAAGAGTCGCGAGTGCAGGCCAGACTTTGTGTTGCACACAATAGCCAAGCTCCCTCACAGTTTTTCCAGTCTCGGGCGCCGTCATGCAACTTCTCCGTGTATTTGCTACGCTATGGTTTCTCATGGTGAGTGCTGTGCGTGGCGATCAAGGTCTCTCATCTCTATGCGGCGAACAGTTGAAGCGGCAGACTGGGTTCCTCGATGGTCTCTACTACCTGTTCTATGAGTCGACTTCCTTGACGGCTCCACCCGATATTCCAGTTGTGCTCTGGTTGTCAGGAGGTCCTGGTTGCTCTGGTCTCGTGGCCGCGCTGTTCGAGCTGGGTCCGTGCATGTTCGACGACGAAGCCAACTCCATTTCCCTCAACCCGCACTCGTGGACCAATATCGCACACGTCATCTTCGTGGATCAGCCGCATGGAACAGGCTTCAGCGCACCGCCTGAGCAAGGCGGCCAGTGGACAGAACGACAAGCGATGGACGACTTAGCACGCTTTGTCGATGCATTCTTTGACAAGAACCCAAAGCTCCGAGCCAACGACTTCTTCATCTTCGGCGAAAGCTTTGGCGGCCACTACGTCCCAGATCTTGCTGCACACTTGCTTCGGAAGCACAAGAGCTGGCACGGAAGACTGAAGGGTGTGGGCATCGGCAATGGCGTGGTCTCTCCTCTGGCGAATTTGCAAACCTACATCGACTTTGGCCATGACAACAAGTACGCGAACGACTTGTTGGGAGTTGTCGAGGAGGATCTGCGTCGGCGTCAAGAAAGCGCGGTTGAATTGACAGAGAAATGTCGCCGAGCTCATGCACGAAGCAAAACGCCCAAGCGCATGCGGGCTATCGCTCTGGAGTCTGATCCTGTCGATGACGATGAAGAGCTGGAAGCCTATCAGGACTGTCGCAAGGCAAGTGCTGCAACCATGTCGTTCGAGTCCGTCGCTCTGACCGCGGTGACTGGTGGGGGGCACAACATCTACGACGTGCGTCGTCCGTGCCAGTCGGACCCACTATCGCTGTGCTACCGCTTCTCTCGACTGGAAGATTATGTCAATGATCCTCGCGTTCTCGACTACTTCGGCGTCTCAGGGCAGCAGTGGTCCCTGTGTAGTCAACAAGTGATGGAGACATTGCGCGACGTCGATATGGAGGAAGAGAGCGGAGGCAACGTGGCGTTCTTGCTGAACAGCGGCGTGCGAGTGCTTGTGTACGTGGGTGATGCTGACGCGGTCGCGCCTTGGAAAATGCAGGAGCGGTGGACGCAAGACCTCAAATGGAGAGGAAGTGGCGCGTTCCGCAGCGCCACCACTGGCACTCTTCACGTTGGTGAGAAGCAGGCTGGCACAGTCCGGACAGGCGACGGCTTCACGCTCGTGCGCGTGTTTGACGCTGGCCACGTAAGTGGGAACGGGACCAACTTGAAGAGGATAATGGACTTGGTACTGACCCATTTGTGATGTGCGTGTAGATGGTGCCACATGACCAGCCCAAGGTCGCCCTGGAGTTGCTGCGCCACTTCACGCTGGGCGACACCAAGCAAGTCTTCAGCTGATCCTCGACAGAGCCACAGCAGCGTTAAGCGAC
The DNA here is from genome assembly GCA_023334995.1 of Pythium sukuiense. Lineage (NCBI taxonomy): Eukaryota > Oomycota > Peronosporomycetes > Pythiales > Pythiaceae > Pythium > Pythium sukuiense. The sequence goes on from JAADVL010000011.1 coordinate 125,068, forward strand.
ACGGTTGGTGGTATCATGGTATCATCAGCGTGTGCAGTATACTTGAATTAATTATGATACGACCCGTCCTGTGAACCTCCGGAACGGCAAGCTCATCTTGAGAGGTCGTAGTGGCACGACAGACAGAACACGCGGTCGTAATGCTCATCACAACTGCACAAGCAAGACAGACACAGCGTCAGCATCGCCATCATCTCTATGACAAAAGCCGGACCTGATCTCTGTATGAGACGTACTTGATAGTGGAGCAGTTGGAGCAGAACGCACTGGCGCAGCCCCCGCACTCGCTCGCGCAGCACGGGCCCATGGCGCGCTCGCAGTGCGTGCAGCGCTGCATCTGCGCCAGTGGCACGGCGGTCGCACTCGCGTTCGCATTCACACCCACGCAGACGGAGCAGCAGCCCACGGCCTCCGCTGGCTTGGGCGCCGCGCCACCGAAGAGACCCGTGAGCGTCATCTGCGCGCGCTTCTTCATGCGCGCCGCGGACGTCGCCGCCGACATGAGGCGGCTCATTGCGTCTACAGTACACCCCACCATTAGATCCCACAGCCTCCTGTCTGTTGTGTGGCTGTAAGCTGCCTCCTACCCATGGGCACGGAGCGGTCGCGCTGGCGTTTGATCGGCGTGATGTGTTGTTGCGGCGCTTGCGCGTGGCTGTGTGGCGCCGCGAAGGCCGCCCAGGCTCCGCGCTGTGGAGTGGCACGCAGTGGCGACTGGTACATGAACGCAGTGGGCGCCTGAGCGCCGCAAACTGCGTCGTTATCATCCTCTCGCTGGCGCTTCATATTGCGTGGGGCGTGGGTCTGTCAAAGGTCCACACAGCGTAATAGCCCCGCCATGATCATGCAGGAAGCTCGTCGGAATGGCGGGAAAGGGAGAAGTGTTTTAAACAGCGCTGTTGGAATTGGGTGGTCCGATACAAATACTCTATTGAAAGTGTTTAAAACATATCTCAGGAACGAAGCAGTGCGGGGGAGGAAGTTTAGTGACGCCACCTGCAGTCAGTCAAACGAGGTTAGTGTACCCATTCCATGCCAATCAATCAGATCCGTCAGCAGCACTCACACTTTGATCTTGCGGTCCTTGCTGCCGGACGCGACCTTGTCGCCGTTCGGACTCCAGTCCAGCGCGTACACCTCATCCTCGTGGCCTGACAGCGTCACTTGCGCGTTCTTCGGGTTCGCGAGCTCCCACACCTTAACCGTCGAGTCCTTGCTGGCCGTCACGATCAGTCGGCTGTCGGCCGACCAGCACACCTGGTACACGGCGCCGACGTGGCCGTTGAGCGTCGCCACGAACTGGCCAGTATGGCCGTTCCAGATCTTGACCTTCTTGTCGAACGACGCACTCGCGAAGTAGCGGCCGTCTGGCGAGAAGCTCAAGTGGTTGACAGGCTGCTGGTGGCCTGTGAGTCGCTGGATCGGCTTCTTGTTCTCAGCTGGCTCCCAGAAGTACAGCGTGAAGTCGTCCGAGCCGGACACGAGTCGCTCAGGCTGGCTTTTCCGCACGGCGTTGTATCGCTCGAGTGCGGCCTGCTGCATCTCTTCACGCGACTGGAAGCGGCGGTTTGTGTGGTCGAACGGACCCGATCGACACACGTAGTCAACGTTCAGCGCCAGTGTGTTGATACGGTGGCCGTGGCCAATCAACGTACGCACGAGCTTACCGACGTGCTCGCCCTCCATCGACCAGACCTTGATCGTACGGTCACGAGACGCACTGTACAGAAGCCCTTCACCACCCCACTTGATACACTCGACGGAGTCCGTGTGGCCCGACAGCGACGCGAGCTGGCGACCAGTACGCGCGTTCCAGACCTTGATAGATCCGTCCTTGGAGGCACTCGCGAAGCGCTCGCACGAGGCGTTGCGGTGCATCGGCTCCCACGACAGCGAGTTCACCCACTGCTTGTGTCCGTTGAGAGGCTGGCCGGTCTGCTTGCCCGTGACTGGGTCCCACAGGCGGATCTCTCCGTTGCGGTCAGCCGACGCGAATCGCTCTCCGTCCGGCGACCACGCCGTACACAGCACGTGGTGCTTGTGGCCGCGGCCCGTGTGCTTGGGCATGCACGTGTTGGTATCCCAGAATCGCACGGTCGCATCGCCACCACCACTCGCCAGCTTCTTACCGTCAGGACTGAAGCTTACGTGCAGAATCGCCTCCGAGTGGCCCTGCAACGTATCACTGCAGCGCGTCACCGGACGCACGCGGAAAGTCGCAAGTGGCTGGAACGTGATGGACAGCGCCGTCTCTGTCGAGAGCTGGAGCTCCTCGACCGTCGCCTGCAACGACTTGGTCACCTCCGTCTCATTCACGAAGAACGTGTACGGGACGCGCGTCTTGCCCGACTGCTGCAGCAACTGGTTCACCAGCTCCTCCATTTGGTTCACATTCGAGCTCAGCGGGATATCCAGACGCGGACCCACGCTCGCACCCTGCATTGCATTGAATCACCCAGCCAACCATCAATCACAAGCTGCGTTCCATCAATCAGACAGCCACACGTACATCGTCGCTCTGGAACTGCGCGATAATGGACATGGGCGACTCCTCCTCCTCGTCCTCCTCGTCGTCGTTGTCGTCCTCCTTCTTCATGGCCGGCGGCGCGGCTGACGACGCGTACATGCCCGTGAACATCTCCTCGCTCAGCGTCTCCACCTTCATCTTCTTCTTGCTCGGCTCCTCGATCGTCAGGCTCGCCATCGCTGCTGCTACTGCTACGTGGTCGTGGTGATGTGCGTGGTGAGCTCTTCGACTGCTTGACAACCTTTGGAGCACCAACAGTTTTTCGAACCACGTGGTCGTAACAGCTATAACGGATACACGAGTTCGTATCAAACTTCCCATAAATCTACTCAGATAAGATGATTCAGCTCGACTTTGACCGGAAACGACATTTTTTCGAACGTTTTGGATGCTGTGGATGCATCGGGAGCTGCTTGAAGTGCGTTTGCTTCACTTTCCCCTCTTTCGCCCACAAACAAACTTCTTCGGGTCATAGGCGAGAGCCAGTACAGCATGAAGGCAGAGAATGCGACGAGTTACCCAGAGTCCTGTGTGTAGAGTCGAGGGCCTCTTAGAGGCGGCAGGTGAGCGTCTCTCCTCTCACGACGACTAACTTCGAAGTCATTAGTACCCACGGAGGCGCGGCTTTATCATAATCGACTCTCGTGCAGGAGTGGATTAACACAGGATCGCACACACTCAAACCCACCTACGCGAAGGCCAGAACAGAGCGTTTGCGCAAGTGATTGATCTCAAGCCGCTCGCCCTAAGTGAGTCAGTCATCCTCTACACTACCTATGTGGGCAGCGACTGGATCTTCTGGGAACGATAGCGAATCCGATTCGGATGAGGCGCTGGAGACTGACATGCAAGTCTGAGAGCTCTCTCCCCAGCGTGACATCTTGACTGCAAGCTGAGGAAAAACTTGAGCTCGCTCACCATCATTCCTGAGAAAGTACAGCCATTCCTCGTCACAGATTTGCTTCCAATTGGGATTCCTCCACGACGCGAAAACGCCTTTCGTGCGTGAGCTCCATTACCCAGTATCCACCCCCGCGCCGGTCTCTTGCCCGCGACTTACGTGTTGATCTTTGCACCTAATGACGAATCCACGAATCCACGAATTCACGGACTACCAGCTAGCCGTCCACGCCAACTTGCGCTGACCGATGAAGTGGAGACCATCAGTCATGGGCACTGTGCACGCATTCCAGGCCATCCAGATCCCCGCTGCTCTACTCACCCACAATGCTCCCCTGGCTAGCTGCCGCGCCATCAGGTCC